>LUGF01051317.1:294816-314200 GCA_001625245.1 Calycopis cecrops | reverse complement strand
TAATACCATACAAAATATAATTTTGGTTAGCGTTATGTGTTGCAGCATCGGTTCGATACGGAATTCGCGCTTAAAAACGTTTTATTGTCACAAAAGACTTGTTCACTTGTGTGTCTCACCTACCTATTGTTTGGCAACTATCGGCCAATAGAAAAGGCCGAAGCTGTAGCAATGCGGATGGAAATGGCGTTCTTTTTTTCACGTTGCAGCAATTATTACGACATACTCTGATAACGGCCACACGAGCTTGCGATTATATCAACGTTTTCTAGACATTTTTTCAGCCAATTAATCCAATCGCCAATCGTGAGCTCTCAAGGTAATTTCATAAGTGGATAATTGTAATTTTTACCAGCAGCCGGCATGTCATTTAAGAAAGTTTTTGTTGTTGTTTTTATTGTTGTGTGTCGTCACCTTCTGATTATTGAAAAATAATGTTTTATTTTGTATCAATACACAAGGCTAATGGCCATCCGATTACTGGACTGCCGAATCGGGCCGGCACGACCGGGGAGGCACCTCTCGCTTACACGAGACCGGCGTAAAGTGCCATCTGTGCTGTCGTGTGTAAGTAGCCGGTGGCTTATAGAAGGAGGAGGAGTAAGGGGGGCAATGCATCTGTATAGCCTCTATGCGTATGTCTATGGGCGTCCGATTGCTCGATTGCCCGTAATCATTGATGCCATTAGAACCATCGACCCTTTAAATGGATATTTTTTGAAGTAAAAACAAAGTGTGTGTTCGAATTAGCAAATATGATATATAGCACAGCATAGTGGGTGTTTCCTGTGCTACGTATAGAGTTTTAAGATAGTGTCTTCATTTTTATCGCCAGTCCATTTGACTTAATTTTTTTCTCAACGAACTGTTCCTATCTTGGTGATACTCTCCTCTACTGATACCTCTCTACTACTGCCGGACATTAGTGGCAACCTTATTTAAGTGTTAGGGTTGCAAATGAAGGCTTAAGATAATACTGTATTTCTCAAAATTCATGAAATTCGGTCAATATACAACAATATAACATTAAAAGCAGGTATGCACTCGGTCGCGCCTGCTCTACCATCGACTCTACGACTGATCGGACATTGCTTCCTTGTTTTTAAACTAAACCTAAGACTAAACCCCTGCACCCGCAGGGGTTCAGCCGCTATAATTAGAGATCTACAAGCAACATCCTCGGTGCTAGAGGCCAGACTTTTTCCTTGGGGACTATCCGGCTGGGACATTGCTTCCTACTCTGATACTTAGGTACACTTTATGTTTCATTTCACTGATATATTATGATTATTACTAAAGAGCAACATGGGATGTCTAATGATGAAAATATTTATGTAAATCTCGCCCAGCTATTGCGGATTACATGTGCAACGAGGTAAATCATGGCAAGGAAACCTCCATGCTTCACTAACAGCTATTAATTCAACCGTCTATGAGATGGTTGTGGTTAATTTGAATACGTTTATACCAGGGACGGCACCTGTGCCCAGTGTAGGAATTAGGATTTAGGTTCGCAAAACTTGAATAATGGTTAAAAAATCATACATACCTGTTTGTCTATTTTCTTTGAATTAAATTCGTTTGCGAGTTTTAGATTTTCTGTCAGGCTCCCTGGGATCATATTAAAGGGTTGTTGTGGTTGCCGCTGTCGATTCTGGCGACACAGGAGTACCAGCGTCGCGGTGGAAACGAATGGTGAGCGAAACCTGAAAAGAAAGAGATACCTACTTTTTTGCGCATGCTGCGATTTTTTGGGTCCATAGGTTGTTTCTTTTACAAAGATAATATCTTCCAAAATCAGGCTTACGTGTAGCTACGAAATCATCTCACACTTTTATTACTCCGACAATTTGAATGGAAGTAATCAATTTTTGTTTTATAGCGAGTAAATCAATTATTTTACGTGTACTGTGTAATGATAAGGTGCTACTGAAATGCGGGATGACGATTATTGCATAACACTTTTAACATTTAGAGATAAAAAGTGACAAAAGTAGAGAGTCTGTATATCAAAGTACCTGCTACTGAAAGCGGTGAAAGTTCTCTATAATCATTTATGTTGTGATTACAAAGGACACTAAATTTAATAGATTTCTCATAGCATAGAGGAGCAAACGAGGGACGTGTAGAGGTTGGTAAATTGGGATCGGTTTAGTAAACTTAACGCGAACACAGCGAAATACAAAATATATAGAGATGGAACACGTAATAAAGAGGGAGCAATGTAACCATAGAGATCTTAAAAATAATTTCCCTTCCCACTATTAATCCCTAATGTTAAATCTATGTATGTAATATGTAAAATACACACCTGATTGACTTATAACATAATTATATCAAAGAATAAACCTAGAAACTTGAAATTGGTACAGGGGCTACTTTCATGATGAAAACGAGCTCAAAAATTTTAGAAATTTAATCTGCAGGGGAGTGAATTAGGGGAATAAAACTTAAATAGGATTTTCTACTATTTTTGACGCCTAAAGAAGTTCGCAGGGGTGGGCTAGTTTAGATATAAAACGGATGAAATTTAATGAATGATATTTAATTGTAGATAATTACTCTAATATTAGATTTTAACATCAAATTTTTGTTACCTAGTTAACAGGTAAATAATATTAATATTATTACCCGGTTGTGTGGTAACGAAAGTGCTCGATTCAGTCACTAGTTGTCGTGATAGTCTGGATGTACGATTCCTAATATTTATAGGATGGTTGGTGACAATGATGCGGTACAGACAAGTAGACAGATAAGCAAATGCACGTACGTTAGTGACATTGTGTTTATCTCGAAATGCCCGTGAGAAGTTCTTGGTAACACTACTTTTACAGATGCAAGATAAAAGGGTGTAAAAATTGATGCCTGAAGTAACTTACGAAATAAAAGATTTTCTTAGTTCTGTGTACATGTAGAGCTAAAATAAACTTGTAAATATAGCGTCAAATACAAAATAGTAATAATAATAGGTAATAATAATACATAGAAAACAAGACAATTGATTAAATTGTTCTCATGTAGGTACTAATTTTTTTTTTAAATTATTTATTTAATAGTTTGCAGTTGTCTAGTCAATTAAATAGTGATAATGTTTATTTCCTAAATGGACTGAGAAACGTTGATAAATAATAACTTGACTCTAATCACAACTTTCGGGCCTCTTTCGTGTGTTTCGTGTGGTGTGGTGTGTGTCTTGCTTGCACACATCACCTGTTATTGCAGCAGTTATTCTGACTGAAACAAAGTATTTCTTTTCGAAAAAATCTGATAATAAAGCATATACGATGCCATCAACACGATCGCAGAGCTCCAACGATCTGCATGTGGTATGAATATTATCTGATGTACTTAATTTAATTGGCTAGACATGCATGCAAATAAAAACATGCCGGCCGAGAAATCGGGAGAGAGCGTGCTCGGTGATGCGGCTAAGGCGGGCTCGTATTACCGATACGGTGCCATATTGTTGTATCGTACGTACTTTCTGGAATATACGAAAAACATTACGCGCCACCAAGTTCAAAGACCCCGAATAAAGTCAACCACGCGTAAGAGTTAGTAATTTTATTCAGTGGTTATTTAAACAAACCTAGAGGATTGTGATAGAGATTCGTTCATTTCGGATGTTTTGTTTCATTTTAGAAGGATGTCTGAAGGAACACGATATAAATCGTTCAGAAAAGTATAATCTCTATATATATTAATTTCTCGTGTCACAATGTTAGTTGACATACTCCTCCGAAACGGCTAGAGCGATTATTATTAAATTTTATGTGTCTATTTGGTTGTCGGTCAACATCTATTTTTCATTTCGATATTTCCACGGGATCGAAGCTTACGCGGGTGAAACCGTGGAGCGCAGCTAGCAATAAATAAAATGGCCGACATAACACGACTTATAAATTAGGAGACCAGAGAAGAGACACCAAAGTGACAGCTGTGCTGTCGCGTTTCGTGTGGTGTGTCAGTAGCTGGTGGCCCATGGAGGTGGGAGGGGAAGGGCGGGCAGCTCATCTGTGTGGTCTTTGTGCGGATATCTACGAGCATCTGTGGTCATGAGGATGGCTCCGACTGCTCGTTTGCTCCTCTATAGGTACCATAAAAAAACCCTTAAGTTCCTGACGGGCTTTTAAGAGGAGAAGGATTTGTGTGGGAATTTTTAATCTACGGTTGCATTGATATTGACGTCGTCATCTAAATGCCGCGTTTTGGCGGCGTTTAAAAGTACTGCAACCTTGCGAATTACGCAAATCTTACTGGTATTTTTACGCAATAGACGTTTATTCATATAAATATTATTACTAAACGGTCTTTATATGGATTTTAGTGGTCTTTTATTATTATTAATTATACTCTTTATCTAGTTTGCCACGAAATATTCTTAATAGTGCTACATTTTTTATTTTGCTAGCATTTTAAGATGTCGTTCATGATAATTTCCGCCATCACAAGAGATTTTGACAAAACCCTAGTTATGGTAGAAAAGTGGACCGTCCGATTCTAATAGTTGTGGAAGACTAAACCAAGGCTTTTCCAAGAATCGTATGTTCTACACATATACCTCGTACCTATACCACTGGGTCTAATAGGGTGTACTTAGAAGTTACTGGTGTATTTGCCAAACCCTGCACTAAGCTCTTGTTAAATTAGTGTATTTCATCAGCTTACTGCAAGAACTCCTTAACTGACATTTATAAAACATTGAGAAGCGTATTTTTTTATTATTTTTTAATTAACACACAGTGAGTTGTTAATACTACTATAGTAATATAGTTCAATGTTAACAAACAT
This sequence comes from Calycopis cecrops, assembly GCA_001625245.1. Taxonomy (NCBI): domain Eukaryota; kingdom Metazoa; phylum Arthropoda; class Insecta; order Lepidoptera; family Lycaenidae; genus Calycopis; species Calycopis cecrops. The sequence goes on along the minus strand of LUGF01051317.1, from coordinate 309,409 downwards.
ATTTTTTTACTTATTTCATTATGAATACAATGTTATTGATGCAACCAAAACTAACTAATTGATTAGTTTTGGTTAATAAATAATTGATTTCTCAAAGTTTTGTAATGCCAATTAATAAGCTCTTGCAGTAAGCTGTCGATTTTCGCTTTAATTACATACATTAATAGTGTAGTTATCTTACTTTAACATAGATTACGGGTATTTTCACAGGTATTAATAGCGTATCTAGATTACTTTAACATAGATTCTGTGTATTTTCAAATATATTATTAGCGTATCTTACTTTAACATAGGTATTCACGAGCCCCTCTCGTGATGTGATAGTAACTCTTAGCACACTTGTTTTTGTTTACATGCTTCCTCTGTGTCAATGTCACTTACCACGCGGTGAAGGTAACCTTCGCCAAGGCTCTATACTGTTTATTACTAACAAACAACCTTTACTACTGATACACGAGTACAATAGAATGCACATTAAAGTTTAAAACATATTATTTAATTTACAACATATTACATTTCTTTTTAACATTAATTAATATCTATTATTTAAACTTAATTAATATTTGTGTACTCTACATTGTTAGTTATATTAACAGGTAATACAGCACATGGGTAACATTATTGGTACGAACTCGCCCTTTGGCAAAATTCTCCCCTAGGGTTTTCCAAACGTTGGTATTTCAGATTTGCTGTTTTTCTTACGTGTATTGCTGCATGTATTTTTTTATTTAATTCTCTGATTTATTTAGTTTTTGGCTCCCAGTTACTTGCCAATTTTAACTGTTCTTGTTACGTATTTAAGTTATAGATTGGCTTCTTATAATTTTGTATCACTTTATATTATCTCACTATTTAATATTTATGCTTTACTCCAATTTATTTTTAAACCTGTGAAAAATAATTAAAACTGTTAAATTTTCCAGCAAATCAGTCATTTTTTTGAGGTAAATATTGTTAAATAGGACCTAGTTTAATGAAATAACATAAACCGCCTTTGAATGTATCTATATGTTTTTATTCTTTATAATGAAACTTAAAATTTATATAACGCTTCAATACTTAGGTATTCAGCAAAAATTACATGCTCACTTACATAGTAGGTTAGACGAATGCCTTTGAAAGTAGTAAAAAGTAAAAAAATCTGAACAGTATTCATTTACCCGTAAGAAAAGTAAATATTCATATGAGAAAAAGAAAAGGAAATCATTTTAACTTTTACCTTTGAAATAAGTATTATCGTACTTTTCTAATGTATTCTTTGAAATCCATACATATAAGAAAACAGTAAAGTCAGTGTGTCTGTACATTGAATATAATATCTAAGATAAACTGATTGAGGGCGATATTAAAATAGTATTAGAACACTTTTAAATGTTTTGTAATTTTATTGTCTGTCTGTTTGTCCGTTTGTCCGGGCTAATCTCCGAAACTACTGGACGGATTCGAATGAAACTCTTTGTATAGATACTAATGCATTTTTTGACAACGCAGGGGAATACCTTCACGTACGATACACAGGAATCCGGGTGGCTCAACCGGGTACAGTATCGGGCTCGGCTATTGTCCCTTCCGACTAAAGCCCGGCCTTCAGCCATTTTTCGCACACGAAGTGTATCGACCACAAGGCTCAAATAGCTGACGGACTCTAATGCCATCCGCCAACGCTCCAAGGACGCTTCAAAGTTCATTGCCCTAGCGCTGAACGATTGTATAGTGAGCGTCGAGCTAGTTGTATACACGATAATATTTTTTGTACAGGACAAAAAAAAATATTAAAATTATTATTCTTTTAATTCAAAAATCGAATGTATTTTCGATTCTGTATGTATTATCAAATCTGAAAATTTATCCGGTGACCAAAAACTAGTCCTGCTAGCACTGTCATACGATTTCATCCGCATAAGTTTCGAACCAGTGAAAATATCGAGATGAAATACAGATGTTGTCCGATTTTCAGACATAAAATTTCATGACAATCGGTTGAGCCGTATCGGCGGAGTATGTTAACTAACATTGTGACACGAGAATTGTGTATAATATATACTTACATATATTAGAGATAGAAACTAGTCTCACACTCTTAGCATGTTATACAAATTCGTAGCCCGTGAATCACGCCACTTATCTGACAATGACTTTATCACCACCTTGTACACGGATGTATTTACTTTACAAAAACTGACACAGTTTCTTATCATCTAAACTCTCAGTCTCAACTTTGTTTGTTTAGATATAATGTTTTAGATATTTATGATATGTATTTTATACTTTGTATGTAATGTCTGTAAAATGTTTTGTAATGTGCACAATAAAGATTGTGTTATTCATTACATTACGTTTATGTATTATTAGCTGTACCATGAGCTCGTTGCTACGCCATCTGTCGAAAATTGGTAGTACCAAAACAACACAATTTTGCTGAATCTCTTATAAGGGACAAACATACATTTTTTATATTGACTGGTTGCGCTCCAGGGTTCACCCGCGTAGGTTTCGTTTCTGTGGAAATATCGACATGAAAAATATATATTAGCCGATTCTCAGGCCTACCCGATATGCATATATCTGTTGGCAAAGGTTTCCAGGTCATGATCGATTTCGGTGATATCGATCCGAAGCTTGCGTACAGAATGCAGTCATCTATGCTGTTTTTGGTGTTATACTGTTACTGTCACCACGGGAACGACTGACGATACTGTGTTGGTGCAGCAGATGAAAATTATAACGTGAAATGCGCCATTATTTGGCGCCAAAATAGGTGTGGGTAGTTTAGCTAGAAAGTGAGCTTTTTACGCTTTTTTAAGCTCTACAAATCCAACATGAATAGGTTGGGTACCTTATTCTACTTATATATAGTATTTTTCGTTGCGTTTTTTGTTTTCTCTTACAATTAAAATCATTCTCTTACAAATCTTTTTCTAACTAATACTGAGTCAAGATAATATCTGTCACATAAGTCTACCATTGCTGTACAGGATACATCAGGATTGTAAAATACTTAAGTAAGCCGCAATGAAATCCGTTAGAGTTTTATTATAACTCGCTCAGGCTTTTTGCTATAAACATTTATATTGCTTGTCTCGACACATTTTTTCTGGTATAAGGGGGCAAACGAGCACTATACGTAGATCTATTTGTACTTCTAGTGTTTATATTAGAACTGCTGCCTACGTTTAGTTTATTTTGCCAAAAGGTTGCCGACCGCTGGTGTAGTTACGTAGTTATTCGTTACACATATGCACTACTTATTACGTACGGTATTTCAGTTATTTTAATCAAACTACGCATTCATAATGTTAACAGAATAATGCTAGATTTATATAAGAGGTAGGGGAAAGGACAGCCGTCATGTTACGCCTATATCAAGTGAGTGAGAGGTACCTCCGCGGTCGTACCTCAGCAGCACGGCGCTACCTCTTACTAAAATGGAATTGGTTAAATACTACTTACTATTTAGTCATTACCATTTCAGACAAAGAAGAGTAATAAATATCATATTATGACATGTTATGTCATTGTAACTACGGTAATGAAAATCATCAAAATTAAGTTTTACTTCAGTTGTGTGGTCTAAAGCAAACCTACACTTTTTTATGTGATAGGTACTTTCCCTGTTGTGACGGCGATTTGTAAGTAGAAAATGATTCTAATGTGAAAGAAACGTTAGAAGAGAGAGAGAGAGAGAAACCAAAAGAGATGCCAGTTGGAGAATAAAAGAAAGGAGAAAAGGAGTTAAACTCTAAAATAAAGTTTTTTTTTATATTTACTGTATTTACCTACATAATGATCAGCTTCACACCAAGGACATAATATCCGTTGCCGCTAATGCCACTAGGCCATAAATATCTGCAGCATCAGAAGGCCGGCGGTTACAATAAAACTAACTTTTCTTCCTAAATATGGTTTTATCATTAATACGCCTTATCTTGATCATAAGAGCTTAAAATTGACAAGAATTTTCATTACGCTGGCGATACATAGGTGAATGTTCAAATTGTTATATGCTCTAGCTCAGGGGTGTCAAACTCAATATTGCAAAGGGACACTAGGTTTTGAATAAGTAGGCGGGCCAGGTTCAACTAAAAAAAACTCATTGATAGAATATTTCTTCCCGTGGTTTCGGTGGTGTGGGATGTTATATTTGTGGTCGCGGGCCGTATTGATATGGCCGAAAGGCTGGATTTGGGCCGCGGGCGGTATTGGTATGGCTCGCAGGCCGGATGCGTTCCGCGGGCCGTATCTTTGACATCCCTGCTCTAGCTTATGGTTAGTCATAGAGAGTAGGGACAGATCAGCAGACAGGGCCGTAGATGAAGTATGACACTTTTTAGCGTATCACCGTGGTCACAGGTATTCGGGCATACTTTATAGTTTATACCATATGACATATCGTATATGCATCATCTCAACCAGTGTCCTACTACTATGAGATACGAACACTTACTATTAATACGGCTTATATAGAGACGCCACTGATCTCTATTCTTGCTAGCTGGTTGGTTACAAAAAAAAAATACTGGGTGGAGTAGAGAATGGCGTTTTATGGGTGTAGCCTACTAGACCTCCTCCTGCTGATGTTGATGAATGGCGCCACACTAATGTCATTGAACCACATATCACAGACCACTGCAGCACTAAAGTGGTTCTGTAATTGTGCAATCTCTGACCACTGGTTTTATGATTTTAACATAAAACCACTTTCTTTTAAATATTCGTGGAATCATAATATGGACCGAATATTTTTTGGGTTCCGTGTCGCTATTTTTATTTTAGTTATGAAATAAAAAAAAATATTCTTTTAAGATAGATTAAGAAATTCTAAAAGAGAATAAGAAAGTTCCTCGCGTTTTAGCCCCGTAGTCACCCGTGCAGGTACACTGCTCTTATTGATCATAGTTTTTATAGCATAGGAGGCAAACGTGCAGTTGGGACTTGGGTCACTTGATGTAAAGTGATCACCGTAAAACTAGAGGTCTAACAGATGCGTTGCCGACCTTTGAAAAAAGAATAAGCTCTTTAATAAGTGATGGTATAAGGTAGAGCATTCTTCATACACGTGAAGGAAGATCATATCACCTTTCATTTGAATAAATGACATGCTAGCCCGTATAGGCTAACGCTGAAATAATTTCATCATATTAAGTACCTACTAATTATTATTTGTTTCAATTTCGAAACTTACAAGACTTTTTAAATCAATAGGTACATAGTATAAAACAAAGTCGCTTTCCGCCGTCGCGTCTGTGTGTCTCTATGCTTAGCATTAGCATCTTTAAAATTTCGCAACCGATTTTGATTGGGTTTTTTAATAGATAGAATGATTCAAGAGGAAGGTTTATATGTCTAATAACTCCATTTTTGAAGTCCGAATTTCACGCGGGCGAAGCTGCGGGCGGAAGCTAGTAACAAAATAATTAATTCATGCCCTTAGAGTAAAAATTTCAAGAAACTAAAACTCCGGTAGGCCAGTAAGTTATCACATTTATAAAATTAAAAAAAAAATGGATTTTTATTTAACCTTGAGTACCTACCCACCTACCTACCTCATGCGATGCAGGTTTCACATACAATCTAGGTATATTTTATCCATATCGATTTTATCGGTCTGGTATGTCTGGCTTAATGTGTCTCTTAAACCACCGTAGTTTTTTTTCTTTTTCAAATGTTTATTTGTTATTATTTCTTCAGTAGACAATTTATTTGAGCAGAGCAGTCAATTTTCATGACTACCGACGCCCATAGACATTCGCACGATGCTTATAGGCATATAATATATGAGGAATACCGCTGGGTTTCAGTGGGTGGGGAGAACAGCCTAGCGGCTTCTGAGTTCCACATATCCTCCAAGTTCCAGGATCTCCCCAATCTGTAGGCATGAAAGAATTTCTAGAGAAAAACAAAATTTTATAAGAAGCCGACGCATATTGATGTACACACAACCAGAGAATATCAGATCACATATTATATCTCCAGCAGAGACATTCGGAATATTACAATTAATGCGTAAACGGCATAGGCTTGATTTTGTTATTTTTTTTTATAGCATAGGAGGCAAACGAGCAGTTAGGTCACCTGAAGTAAAACTTCTATACGCGCGCTTGACTTGGGGAGTAAACTTGCGAGAGCGTTACAAAAATCACACATCGGACGAGGCCAATGGAATTGTCTATCTGATTCAAAATTCAAATTCGATTTAAGTGACACTTTTTATATTTAAAAATAAATATCATATGGCATGTTATGTCATTGTAACTACGGTAATGAAAATCAATGATTAAGTTTTACTGCAGTTGTGTGGTCTAAAGCATACCTACACTTTTTTATGAGATAGGTACTTTCCCTATTGTGTCGGACCGATTTGTAAGTAGAAAATGATTCTAATATGAAAGAAATGTAAGAAGAGAGAGAAGCCAAGAGATGCCAGTTGGAGAGTAAAAGAAAGGAGTTAAGGAGTTAAACTCTAAAATAAAGTTTTTTCAACGAAACCCCGACCGCTCAAATCTAGATCGCGCTTGACCTGTCTGAATTTGCATAAATAGCTATTTCTTTATTTGATGTAAATGTGTAACATGAGATATAGATAACACATCTCATAATTTACTGTTCTTTTTTACTGCTGACTAATTTAATAAGCATCAACCTTTCTATTTAGATGTCCATAAACACAGATTAATGAATAGATATAGAGATAGAGTAATCAAGTTTTTTTGAAAGTAGGCCGTGTATACTTATGTTACGCTAAACCAAGGTCGGATTCATGTCCCCCCCGAAGATGCTGCCATCTTGTCGTGGTCACGGCTTGCGTACCTCTGTGATCCCCAAGGCTATGCCGGATTGGTCTCCCCATACCGGACAGGCTTGGAAGAGAGGCCAGTCAAAGAGCAGCTCAGCTGGAACGTCCTCCATCCGTCCCTCTGAATCAGCAGATGGCGGCGAGGAATTGAACGACTGGCGCATTGTTCCGAATCGATGAAGTGCTCCTTCGGAGTATTGAGCTCAGTATAGGAACCTATTAATCTGGGGTCTCTATTGCGCGGTTCCGACGACGTAGCAGGGACTGTTCAGAGGCGGCCGGACAGTCCTCAAGGAGGAGAAGTCTGGCTTTTCGCCGAGGTCAGCCTGTCGCTGGAGGGATCCTGTTGCTTGTAGATCCAGGACCCTCCAATTAGGTAAGGTATAGGGACCTCCCGGGCTCCAGATAGATATTTTTTTATGGTATAGGACGGCAAACGAGCAGTCGGAGACATTTTCATGACTACCGACGCCCACAAACATCCACATAGAGGCTATACAGATGCGCTGTCCTCCTTTCTCCTCCCACCTCCATGGGCCACCGCACAGCACAGCTGTCACTTTACGCCGGTGTCGTGTAAGCGAGAGGTACCTCCCCGGTCGTGCCGGCCCAATTCGACTGTATGCAAGCACGCAGTATGGCACTACCTCTTCCAGTATTGCAGCCGAGTTGGGCCAGAGCGACAGAAGTACAGGTATACTGTCGCCTTTAGTTCAGTTTCTAAGTTTGCATGTGCACACACATCTGGTGACATAAAGGACGACAGCGCACACGAGACAGACGCGGCGACCGACTTTGCGACCGCATCGATGCAGTCGCACGATTTAGCGACTGCATTTAGACATTAATAGACATACGTTAGCGTCTAAGTCGCCGCGTCTGGCGTTTTGAAGTGTGAGCTCCCCACGTCTAGTCACTGCATTCAGCTTCTAAAAAACGACTAAATCGCCGGTCGCCTAAAAGTCTAAAGGTAATGAGAATGTCATGAAAAATTAAGAGGTAGTGCCATGCTCCTAATAGCTAGTGCCATACCAACGACTAGAAAAGTTTGCTTGTATGGATCTACCGTAAAGTGATAGAAATAATATCTCGTTTCGCACTTCTTCGTTAGTTCATTGGGGTGAAGAGAAAAGGATTAAGGAGGCACCGCATGTGCCAATAGTTAATGACACCTTTCAGCATCAAAAGGCTCCGATGGCTTTTTTGATTCCAATAATTCAGAAACTTATTTTTTTTTATGGTTTAGGGGGCAAACGAGCAGTCGGAGAAATTTTCATGACTACCGACAACCATAGATATCCGCATAGAGGCTATACAGATGCGCTGCCCTCCTGTCTCTCTCCACCTTCATGGGCCACTTGCACACCGCACGAAACGCGACAGCACGGCTGTCACTTTACGCCGGTGTCGTAAGCGAGAGGTACCTCCCCGGTCGTGCCGGCCCGGTTCGGCTGCATGCAAACATGCAGTGTGGCACTACTTATAGCTACATTTTAATCAATCGTGTGTTTTACAGAATTATTCAGGCATTCTTCTAAAAAACAAAATGTGATACTGTGGTACTTTCCTTGCAAAATGTCCTAACTATAATGAAACCAATAACTCAATTTTGTCATGTTCACTGTAGTGAAAAATGGACATGACAAAATGAAGCAATGTGTTCCATTCATGACTGAAAACAAAGTATTTCTCACGTAGGTACTCTACAATTCTGAAGCCAATGTAATAATAGTTATTTGTAAATAAGTATGTATGGTTGCAATAAATACTAATAAGGACGTGCAAGTATATTATTTTCATTTTTTAACAATGTCATAAATAATATTGTGTAATCAAAATCGACATGTTTCTATTCGTTAGTGAATTGTGCATTTCCTAATTTCAATCACGTTTCTATCACTATTTCTAAAAGTAGTATAACAGGCGAAATAATCACTAACATTTTTACACTGTGTAACATCAAATAAACTTAACAAAGTAAATTACAAAAATAACACGCTATAACCAGAGTACAATATAGAGTAGTAATTTAACTTCATACAAATGAGCCGTTTTCAATGTGTGCGTGTCGCCCTGTGTCCGCACAACACAGTAGTTGCGCTGCCCTCCTTTCTCCTCCTACACCTCCATGAACAATTCTTCCTCCTTTCTCAATGGGCCACCGGCTACTTGTACACCGCGGGAGACGCGATAACACTGTTGTCACATTACGACGCTTTCGTGTGAGCGAGAAGCAGCGTTGCACTACATATTAGAAAAAAAAAGAAAAAAAAGAAATAAACAAAAGGGTAGGTACTCCTGATATTTATAAACTTAACTTAACGTACCTACATACAAAAAAAGTATACTTACTTATCAAAACCACACAAAAAATATCTATCTAATCTAATATATAAAATTCTCGTGTCACAGTTTTCGTTGCCATACTCATCCGAAACGGCTTGACCGATTCTCATGAAATTTTGTGAGCATATTGAGCAGGTCTGAGAATCGGCCAACATCTATTTTTCATCCCGATATTCCCACGGGATCAAAAGTTACGCGGGTGAAACCGCGGGGCGCAGCTAGTATAAATATAAACCCTAGGCGTCAAGGCAAGAGTAGGTATTTATGTCGCCTATTGGGCTTAGATAGCTTACTGTTCTTATTTTACTATGCTATAATCCTCTTTTTATATTCATTGACTTTCCATGGGGTAGTTGAATCATTGAGTTATTATTACTACGTATACATATAACTCAATGAGTTGAATTAATATAAATGTAAATCTGTGAAAAATATGATTTTTGTGACTATCTTTCTATCCACTACTGGACATGAGAACATTTTGACAACATTAAGTCAATTCCCTGCCACTCACAACAGGTACTAGTAATTTCCAGCCTAAAGTGAAAATCCAATTTAGCTTTTGTCAAATTCCGATGGAATACGGAAGGTCAGCTCGGCGCCGGTTTAGTAAGAGGTAGCACCACACGGCATGCTTGCATGCAGCCTATTTGGGCCTGCACGACCGAGGAGGTACTTCTCTCTTACACGAGACCGGCCGACCGGATTGGATAAGATCGTAAAGTGACAGCTGTGCTGTTGCGTTTCATGTGGTGTGTAAGTAGCCGGTGGGAGGAGAAAGAAGGGCAGCGCATCTGTATAGCCTCTATGCGGATGTCTTTGGGCGTCGATAGTCATGAAAATGGCTCCGATTTGTTTACCCCCTACACTATAAATAACCATTGGAGAGAAACCAGGTGGATTCTTATTAGAAATTGAAAAAACCCTATTTAATTTTGCAGTACGGAACTCAAATCCAGAACGGGTGATCTGGTACTTGCATACCTCTGGGAGCAGCTGCACATTTTCACCGCATTTTTATAGACGATAACACGAAAACTTGTATATATATAAAAGCATAAATTCTCTGGTAACGTATTGTAAATGTTAAATCTGTGGCCTCCAAAATGTGCACCTGTCAGCAGCTGTAAGTCAAGTGACTCGCCGATCACGTTTTATGTTCAAAGATGTAGGCTCAAGGCACATTGGATAAGATCATAAAATAATGATCATCAGCCTCTATCTGTCCACTGCTGGACACATTTCTCTAAAAAAAAACAAAATTAAAATATTTGGCCTCAAAATAGGATTCTACTAGTTTTTGAACGCACTACTATTATAAACGTTTTTTATATATTCTCTATTACCTATTATTGAACACCAATGATAGAGAAGTTTGTTCAGCATTGATGAAAAAATAAATTGATAAAATAAAAATATAGAGGTTTTTGGTCAACATAAGTACCTATAAAGTCAAGAGGCATCCCTAATTCCCAAGACACGGTCCGGTTCCCGGTGTGTCATTAATTGAGAAACACTGATATAAGCCATTAGATTATAGATATTATATCTTATTATAAGATACTTATCGACGTATGTACGTCACCGTAGTTTTTTAGTGTTCCTTATCTCAAAGAGAAAAAAGTTTTGAGCGATGATTCTTGTGGAAGTTATTGAAAATGAAATTTGAAGACACCGTTACATTAATTCACACATACAAGTCAAGCTAGTATAAAGCGAGTAAAAAATGGATCACTGATAATTTGTTGTCCGTGCGTATGTCTGTATGTCGGTTAAGAGCTTTTTCTCTAAAACGCGTGAAAGAATCCAGCTGAATTTTTTGTCAAATACTATCTGTTACCTCTTGTAATTTTGAAAAAATAATACTTCCGCTTTCTTATGCAAAAATGTTGTATGCAATCACACTTTTTCTAAAACCCTTGGGGTACTTTCCCTTATCCGAGAAATATGCCCAACTTATATGTGTACTTTGTTTCATACAAAATGTGTGCCTACAATCGCAAATATAACTTTATCAACTCATATCAGTCGATCGCATAGCTAAAAAAATACAAAAAAATCTTTGCTTGCGTGGTTCACCTCATCTCTCGCGGAGATACCTATTTCTCTCCATGGTACTGAACCCTCGGTACGTGAGTTTGACTCGCACTTGGCCGGTTTTTTTACTTAACAATGCTAACCTGCGGTGACGTACTAAGTAGTTATTAAACCAATAGACATGAAAAGAAAGACGTATAAAGTTTTTATAAAATGTTAGCGAACTCTAGTCTGCTTATACCAGTAATGTTCCAAGCGACTTTGGGGAGTCACGGTACAAGCAACGTCACGCCTGCTGAACCCCATATATGAGGAACGGAAGTCACTTGTTACCAGGTGGCAGGACGAGCCGGGTTGGTAGACGCGTGCGTACAGAACTCAGATATTTTCGTCATATGCCACAAATTCTGCTAACACCTGTGTATAATACTAATTACATATTTGGTTTTTACCGTCGCGTAGATAAAACTTTGTTTTTAAATTACATTTATAAAATAAATTTAAAACAAATTTGATTACTTTAAATAATTAATGAAGATTAATGAAATTGATTATACTTTCGTCTATATATTTTTGAGATGCTATCAATTCTTTAAAGAATCTCATAGGTGATATAGAACATTTTAACGTGGAAGGTCCGATACTGGTATCACTTGTACTTAATGCCACGCCTATACTTAATAACCCGCATACGGCGCTCCTGTTATTCATATTATCGTGGCGGTATCTATCTAAGAGCGAACCCTCTGAAGAAACGATCTCTTCATCTTAGTAATATTAATTAGAGATCTAAGGGGGGTCCGGGCCCCCCAGTCAAGATAGCTCATAGAGCTCTTCAAGCTCATGACCCGTGTCGGCCACTTTTTAGCTGCCGCGCGCGAGCTGCTCCCCTTCGTTAAAGGTGGGGAGCTGAGGACACCCGCTGTCCTCGGCCATGATAATAATAGTTTACCTATTAATTCGCAATAAGTCCGGTTTGCCTTCTCCCATTCGTCTGGGAAAGAAGGGGGGGTCTGTCCCCCTATCGACCATAAACAGAGGCTCGAGTTGTTATCACTCGCCTCTCATAGCGATGAAGCTGCCCTAGGCATTTTGACTGCTTTAGCGTATTGTCTATCTAAAAAAAAAAAAAAAAATTAGAGATTTACCTTCGTAAACTGATATCGGGAGATCGCTACAATATCAGTATCGAGGTTAATAATTGACTAATGATCAAAAGTGACAGCAAGAAAATGCAGGTTTCCTAATTTCACAAAAGAACAAGTATTTTCAAAGTCGTGGTTCGATTACGCGGCTTTGGTAGTAAAATGCTATATCCTCGGCTGAACCACCGATCTTTAAAAAGATCTTACCATAATGATGACTTAAGTTTACACGATTATTGCTCATTACAATAAATCAACTTTAACGGATTTTTTCGCGGTTTATTTTTTTTTATAGCATAGGAGGCAAACGAGCAGTTGGGTCACCTGATGTCAAGTACTCACCAACGCCCACAAACATCCGTAAAAAACAGAGGTCTAACAGATGCGTTGCCGACCTTTGAGGAAAGAATAAGTTTTCTTGAAGATCCCTAGGTCGTATCGGTCCGGAAATACCGAGGGAGGGCATTATATTAACAAGTTATTATTATAACATATTTATATAACAAGTCCGACATGTCAGAAGCTTTGCAGCAAACATGATCGCTGGTGGACAACGATGGTTACTGTAAAGCTTCAGAAACGTCGGACTCGTTAAATCTATACTAATACTAGCTGTGCCCTAATTTTCTAAGAAACCCATATAAACTTCAACACACTATTTCACCCCCTTAGGGGTTGACTTTCTAAAAATCCTTTCTTAGCGGATGCCTACGTCGTAACATCTACCTGGATGCCAAATTTCAGCTTGATCCGTCCAGTGGTTTGGGCTGTGCGTTGATAGATGGCTATGTCACGTTTGAGTTTTATATATATATAAATATATATATATATATATATAGATTTTATGAGGAAACCTATGTATGTTTGTATTGAATAGGCTCAAAAACTACTGGACCGATTTCAAAATTTCTTTTACCATTACTTAGAGGGATTCTTCCGAATCAGTATATGCTATATGTTATCCCGAAAAAATGTTCCTATGGGATGCTATGGGATGTTTTTCACGGGATCGAAATTTGCGCGGGTGAAACCGCGGAGCGCAGCTAGTAATTAAATAAACCGCAATAAAATTCGTTAAAGTAGTTATATTGTAAAGATCTCACCATTCTATAGCGTCTCCCGCAATTCTGATTGCATTAGTTAGCATGTTATTATAACGCCAGCTATTTAAAGCAACAGATGTGTTGCCGGCAGGTGCAGAACCCGTTCTATAGGGGCCAATGATTACAAGATGTCGTTGTTTGATAAACACTCCTGCTACTTGCGACGAGGTAAAACAGGCAGATGTTTCCAGCCTCCGCTACGGTCTTGTGTGATGGTTTCCTGAGTGAAAGGAGTATTTATATCATGTTTTTATGCAAATTTCTGCAGTTGATACCGACGAAATGAGAATTCAAAACATTCAAAACATATCATTGTCATCATTATCACTAGCCTATTGCAGTCCAATTTTTTTTTGCAAAAAAGAACACTGATTTCTTTCAAATTTTAGTAACACATTAGTCATTACACAAACATACATTTTGGAAAGAGAGAGAGTATATATTACATCACATTAATAAAAAAAATTGCTTAATCATTATTGAAATAAACAAAATATAGTTATTAATATATATCATCAAGAAACTTTTTACACATAATCTTAGAGGTATTAGAAATTATATAAACTTATTTATGACATTTTTTTGCGAGCGAGGCCGCGGATAAAAGTTAGTTATTAAACATACGTAACCACATTAAATTTTAAAGTTATATTTTGTTAGCTGCATCGCGGAAAATACAAACCTACATATTATAATGTTTTGATTTAGATTCGTCTAGTAAGGATTTAATATTTTATTAACTGTACCTACGTTCTGTAAATAATTGTATTCTTTGTCAAACTTTAAAAAAACACTCGCGAATTTTATTTCACTGCTTTGAGACACGTGTTTTCTCAAAGAAGAGAGAAAGACAGGTATAAAATATAGCTTATTGTATGAATTACGTCGTATTTATAATTTTGATTTAGCTTCTATCTCCTACTCTCTAGGAATTTATTATCTACTAGCTTCCGCCCGCGACTCCGTCCGCGCGGATGTCGGTCTTCGCGTGGATGGTGGTTTCTACGTATTTTTCCAGGATAAAAAATATCCCATTTTATGCCCAGGATAATAAGGTATAATTATACCGAGTTTCATCGAAATCGAACCGTAGGTTTTCACGTGATGCCTGAACATACAGACAGACAGACAGACAGACAGACAGACAGACAGACAGACAAAAATTTTTT
>LUGF01051317.1:282409-292464 GCA_001625245.1 Calycopis cecrops | reverse complement strand
GTTTCGGAGGAGTATGGTAACGAAAACTGTGACACGAGAATTTTATATATTAGATATAGATTATAAACCTTTATATTTTTGTATGTTTGTATTGAATAGGCTCAAAAACTACTGGACCGATTTCAAAATTTCTTTTACCATTACTTAGAGGGATTCTTCCGAATCCGTATAGGCTATATTTTAACCCGAAAAAATGTTCCTATGGGATGCTATGGGACGTTTTTCACGGGATCGAAATTTACGCGGGTGAAACCGCGGAGTGCAGCTAGTAATTAAATAGACCGCGATAAAATTCGTTAAAGTAGTTATATTGTAAAGATCTCACCATTTTATAGCGTCTCCCGCCATTCTGATTGCATTAGTTAGCATGTTATTATAACGCCAGCTATTTAAAGCAACAGATGTGTTGCCGGCAGGTGCAGAACCCGTTCTATAGGGGCCAATGATTACAAGATGTCGTTGTTTGATAAACACTCCGGCTACTTGCGACGAGGTAAAACAGGCAGATGTTTCCAGCCTCCGCTATGGTCTTCTCAGTGAAAGGAGTGTATTATGTTTTTATGCAAATTTCTGCAGTTGATACCGACGAAATGAGAATTAAAAACATATCATCGTCATCATCATCATCAGCTTATTGCAGTCCACTTTTTTTTGCAAAAAAAGAACACGGATTTCTTTGTCAAATTTTAGTAACACATTACACAAACATACATTTTGGAAAGAGAGATAGAGTAGTAGTAAGACATATACCTGCCACTTTAAATTATAAAGTTACTAGCTTCCGCCCACGGCTTCGCCCGTGTGGATTTTGGATTATAAAAAATTCCTATAAATTTTAACTTATTTGTTATTCTGATATGAAAGCTATATTACTGTAAAGTTTCATGAAAATCTGTTCAGTAGTTTTTGTGTGAAAGAGGAACAAACATTCTTACAAACTTTCGCCTTTAGAATATTAGTAGGATATTTTATTAGCTACATCGCAGAATATACATACCTACATATATTGTTTTGATTTAGCTTCGTCTAGTGAGGATTTAATATTTTATTAACTGTACCTACGTCCTGTAAATAATTGTATTCTTTGTTAAACTTTAAAAAAACACACGCGAATTTTATTTCACTGCTTTCAGACACGTGTTTTCTCAAAGACGAGAGAAAGACAGGTATAAAATATAGCTTATTGTATGAATTACGTCGTATTTATAATTTTAATTTAGCTTCTATCTCCTACTCTCTCTCGTCTTACTAGGAATTTATTATCTATACATATTATAAAACAGTACAATTCATGTGTCTGTAGGTACGTGAAATACATTTACATAAAACTAATTGGGGGCGATGTTAAAATAGTGTTAGAACACTTTTCGTTGTTTTTTAATTTTTTTGTTTGTTGTTTGTCCTGGCTAATCTCCGAAACTACTGGACGGATTCGAATGAAACTTTTTGTGGTGTATAAATACTAAGCCTGGTCAACATCAAATATACTTTTTACCGCGGTGAAATAGCTCATTAATACGGGAAATCGGAATTTCGGCACACTGCAAGCAAACAATAACAACACTTTGATTATAATATTACTACGCTACTCGAACGCAGGCGCCAGCTATTATTAATAAATCCTGTAAATAATTGATTTGATTTGATTGAAAAATTGCTTAGTCATTATTGAAATACACAAAATCCCTACATAATATTAGCTACTTATATTATAGAAGTATTAGAAAGGAAAAATGATATTTTTTTTGCGAGCGAGGCCGCACATAAAAGTTAATACTTATAAAGTCATATTTCACATCCAGTAATTATTCAGAGGTGGATAAAATCAGTTACAATCAGCACACACAGCTGGAATTGTGTGTGTTTATTTATGTGTGTGCAATACAATGCTCTAACTCGTCCCGGTCGGCTGACTCTCAACTCACATTAAAATTGTGTGTTATCACTTTTCATAAACAGTGGACATATAGTTCTGTAGGATGCATATGTTTTACTGGGAATATTAGGACAATTAGTAAGAAAATTATTCGTTTCCATCGAAGTTTCCTATATGAAGTACATAAAGTAAAAATGTAATACATATAAGGAGGAGTAGGGACCTGTCGTTCACGAAGTGACAATTATGCTCTCCTTTACGTATGATTTGTAAGATACGTGTGTATCGTTGGAAGGTTAAAAGGGAAGGAGTCAGGAGAGCAACACATGTACAATACATGTATGTCTGTGCGTCGGTACTCACCACAAGTCTCTTGCTTGTTTGCCTCCTTGTACTAAAAAAACCCTCAAACTATCGAGCATCGTACTGTCGAGTGTAACCAAATACTAAATGAGAATAAGAATTGATATATTTTCTTTGTACTATATCTCTTCATTCAGTCTTAATTTTACAGTTATCACTTTACTTTATCAAAAGTTACAATTAGAAATGGCTGTTGGTTACAAATTAAGACAGCAATTACAAAATTAAGTGTTCTTTATATTACATTTTTCACTCTCTTTTACCCGCGTCTTTGTTCGCGTCCGTATTTTTTTAATAAAAAATATAATTTGTAATGCCAAAAAGAATATGTGTACAAAGTTTCGTGACGATCGATTGAGTAGTTTAGACGTGAAAGCGTAATTTATAATATTAGTAGGGATTACGTATACAGGATTAATTCAATATATTTATGTGCGAGTATACAAGACATCGCTTAAATAATATGAATACAACTCTGGGCCCAAAAGCGTCGCGTGCACCGGACTTTATTCCCCCTTTTTTTGATGTGAGGAAAGCAGTTACGCCGCATCGGCGCACCCTGGATGGGTTACCGGCAAATGTGGGGATTCTGAGCCCCCTAGTGGGAGCAAGACTACATTGACCCTGCCGGGTCTTTACCAGCAGGCGCAGACCTGGAATGGGCCACATGGAGGTCTTTGAACCGCCTATGGCCCGGAGTTGGCCGATGTAGAGTAAACATAGAAAACTGAGTATACAAGGTTGATAAAAGCGAGAGGAGTTAAACGCATTTAGTGTATAATTTCCAGGCTACACAAGAAAAATCAGATCAATCGGAGCAGTAGTTTAGCCACAGGAATTTTTTAAAGTTTCTTCCGACTTTGAACATGCCGTACGTCAGCTGATCGTCGACTATGTGCGGCTGGGGTCATTCACTCCGTGCGAGGTTGTACGCGCCAGTACAAAGCATGAATACATTTTTTTGCTATTCAACTTGTTTGAAAAAAGTTTTTTTTTTTTTTTTTATACTACGATGGTGGCAAAAAAAAGCATACGGCCCACCTGATGGTACATGGTTACCGTAGCCTATGGACGCTTGCAACACCTGGGGCATCACATGCGCATTGCCGACCCTTTAGGAACCTATTGACTCCCCTCTTGAAGAACCCCATGTTGTAGCCCTCTGGGAAAACCTCGGCAGGGAGTTCATTCCACAATCGGAGGGTCCGTGGGAGGAAATTCCTCTGAAAACGAACTGTACGGAACCATTTAGGCTCCAATGTGTGAGCGTGAACTCCCTGTCGATGGCGAGCGGTGCGGTGATAGAAGGTGGCCGTGGGCATCATGTCAAACAATTCCTCGGAACACAACCCATTATACAAGCGGTAGAACACGCATAAGGAAGCAAAGTCTCTCCTTAGACTTAAAGGTTCGATACCGCTCGTAAGTATAGGATCGTCGACAAGTCTAACAGCTCTCCTTTGGACCGAGTCAAAAGGCGCAAGCTGGTATGCTGGCGCTCCCGCCCAGAGATGGGAACAGTACTCCATGTGGGGACGGACTTGCGCTTTATACAAAGTATTTTCGTATAACTTTTTTTTAATAGTTTTGGATTAACTGTCGGCACTTATAGTACCTATAATATGTGGTTTAATTTAGTGCCTCTCGCTTTTATCAACCTTGTATATTAATGAATCAGAAATTATTGGGGACTGAGGAGAATCACACAAAACGATGGCGCATCTATTGACATGCTCTCTATGCCACTTTAGATGCGACATCAACCGGCTTACAGCCTACAGATGATGCAGTCAGCATAGCCAAGTAATTCTCGGCTGATTCTATTTAGTGTCAATGACACTAAAAGAAGTGCTGAAATCACACACTTTATTTTAGACCAGCGCAGACTTGCCTCGAACTTGGAGTTAGTTACTGTGTAAATTAGCCTTCAGGTTTTAAGTAGTAAATTTGAAAGTGATGATACCGGGAAATACCGTTATCTTATCCACTATAACGTATTCTATGATAAGCGCCGTGCAAACATGGGTACAAGCAGATATATCGGCCAGATATATGCCATTTCATAACGAGTTAATAGGAAATTTATTGTATTAATGCTGGACAGCAGGGAAGTAACGAATGCAGCCACCTATTCGCGAAATGGACCATACGAAGAAAAGGCGGATAAGCTAAGAGATTAAAACATGGGTTATCTAGACACTTTGTGAAAAACAAACAACAAAATTTACCGATTATCGTAAAAGCACAAGTAGTCCGTATTTAAATGAGATTTTGAAATTCAACACCTATCAATAAGAAATAGAATGAGTACCTATATTTTTTTTTAAATATTTTAATTTTTTTGGAGTATTTCCTATACAAGTAAAATGGGGGTATTTTTTTTCATGGGGGTATCAGACACCCATCGTGTGAGGCATCGTTGAATAGGTCTTTGAACAAGATTATGAAGTCACGACCACTTTTCGATTTAGAGATCCGTTGTTTTTGAAATAATTGGTTTTAATGTACAATTTTTTGTTAGGGATACCTAAGTGTGTCCCCCTCTATTTTCCCAACGGGTAAATATTATGGACACGTGAAATTACAGCAGTAGTATAATATGTATACAATGAAATTTAAAGGAAAACTATCAGAGCTAAGTAGGAAGTAAAAACTAAAAAGTTATAGGCCATCGACTTATAAAATATACTCAGAAAGTTAAAATTTCATATAAATCTTTTGTCAGTTACCACCGTCCTAAAAGAGCTCGTTTTTTGATTTTATTTGAGTGGGAACTCAAAGTTGTTATACGCAAAACGGAACCATACACTGCGAGTGGCCCAACATGCACTTGAGCTGTTTTTTTATACATATAATGAGGGCAAACGAATAGTTGGGGCCATTTTCTTCACTACAGACGAACATAGACATCCGCATGGAGGTTATACAGATGCGTTGCCCTCTTTTCCCCCTCCAAAGACCATCGGCTACTTACACACCGCATAAAGCGCGACTGCACACCTATCACTTTACACCAGTATGTATCTTGTACGTACTACACTCGTAGTCGTGCGGGTCCTATTCGGCTGCGTGCACCATGGCAATATCTCTTACCTACATACATACATCACTCGAAAAACCTTCTGCCGCAGTCGAGTAAACAAATAACTGTGCATTTAATGTGAGTGTTGTTGCTAATTAATCCAGTATTGATCAGTTGATTCATTAAAATATTTTCGCTGTGTTAACCGGGCTATAAGGGCGAGATCACACACGAGACTTTTAGACGCAGCGACTGGCGACTTAGACGCTTTTTAGAAGCTGAATGCAGCGACTAGACGCGGGGAGCGCACACTTCAAGACGCCAGACGCGGCGACTTAGACGCTAATGTATGTCTATTAATGTCAATTGACTTCTAAATGCAGTCGCGAGATCGCGATACTGTCGCACGACTATCGCACGACGCTACTGCGACCGATCGCCTGTCGCCGCGTCTAAAAGTCGCACGTGTGCTGTGGCTCTAACTTCTTGTTCAAGGTCCTGGAAGCCTCAATTAATTGATGGTGAAACGTTTTCTTCGAGTCGGCCGCTCTAATCTTCATTAACTTGTATTTTTTTTAATGAGGGATTTTAATAACAGACGTATCATCTGATGGTTTCGCAACATTTCGTAATCTCTCGTTGAAAAAATATCGATACATTGATATATCGATATTTTTTGGTGATATCTTTTGTAACGATGTATAGAAATATCGACATAAAATATCCAATATCGAAATAGTATCAAAAAGGATATATTTTTTGTTTTTGATTGACTCGACTCGCGGAGTCCTCGATAAATCTCGCTTACAGCAGAGTTTTTCTTACGTCTGTCAAAGAGTTTTTCTTATATCAGATAAATATTGTTTTGATTAATATTTAATTAGTATTGTTATAGTTGTCCTTGATTTTAATAAAAATGATGTCTATTATATTTTTTTTCACATTATACCGATATATCGATATTTTGAAATAAAATTATCAATACCGATTTTGATATTTTTAAAAATATCGATATATCGCTACTTTATTGCAATTCCGACACCCCTAGTCATATCATGCTTAGTTAATTATAATTACTCTGTGCTAGTACCGTAAGAACTTGTGTTACAGGTTTTAGGTATAGAGAACGCAAATGTATTGATTTTTTTTTTAATTTTAAATAGGTTAACCCCGGGATGACGGGGGGACCCTTTTATTTTACTAATAGCTCCTGACATTCATATAATGGTGAGACGGCGATTGCGATCGCCGTGAAAAATCACTCTGTTATTTGTAAACAGCGATCGCTGTAGTGAATGCTCTTTGCGCAAGCAGTGAATGAATAACTACATGCGACTGGTCATGCGTTATTACGCGTTCGCTGTGATCGCTGGCAGCGATGCAGCGCACGGTGATTCTTCACAGTGATCACTGTCTGACCGAAAATGCTGCAGCTAATTGTTCTATCGGTCATGCATTCAACTCTAGTGCCAATCGTCATGTTTTGACTTGTACTGACTTTTCGTTTTGTTTTTATTGCTAATTGCGATCAGTTTATTTTGTACCTATATTTTGATTTAGGCGTGTGAAATGTAACTGCTCCTTAACGGATAGCATTAACTAATATTATGTTGGTTTTTATTTAAATAGTAATTATGTAATAATATTAGTGTATTTAATATATTTTCTATGAAGTAATATTATTTTAAAAACTTTTAGTATTTACCTATTTCTTCATGTTATAAGTAAGTATTTTTAGTTTACGTATAGTTTAATAACATAGTAGCTATTTGGGATTTGATGTTTAGAAGCATTGAAAATGTTTGTTTTGCCTTTTTATATCACAATTTAATGTTATTAAAATAGATAGGTATAAGACTTGTTAGAAAAGATACATGTTACGGTAAAGGAAATAGGGATATAGACAAGTGACCTTCAAAATGCGATATGAAATATCGACATCACCGCTAGGCGCGGCGCTAAAGTAAATAGTGATTAAATCACTGCTTCTATCTACGGCGATTTTTTCCAAAGTTGCTCAGGGCGATCGCTGCTATTCAAGTATCACTCTTAGGCCCACCTCTATGATACATATTATATTAAATCCGAATGCATATAAGTGTAAGTATCCGGTGGCACTCGGAGGTGGGTGAAGGAAGGAGGCAATAATTATACCATGAATTATGGTATCCATGAAAATGGCTCGGACAGCTCGTTTAAGCCCAAGCCCAAGACAAAAAAAGATGGGCCGATGTCGATGCGGTTTCTTTAATTCAAAAACTAGTTTCCGTGTGGTTCTTATCTGTGTTTGATAAAGGCTCAAGCAGTTTCTGTTATCTCTTCTCTGCGTAGCTGGTGATTTGTCTTTTTGTTAATTCCTACAGTTATTAATAATTACGTAGTTAAGTCGTATTACCGTGTGACCTCACCTATCATTGTTATCACTTATCAATAGCAATCCTGTGTTATGTCGATGCCTTAATATGACGCATCACTACAAAACGTGCCTCGTCATTTACACAGTTTTGATTTATTTTATACGGGTAATATTGATGTCATTGACACATAATCCCAGGAACGACACCAGTGTTTAACACTTGTTTAACATTTGATAATCTATATACATATAATAAAACTGTAGAAGACGTCATTCTGTCTGAGTTTGGTTTTGCATTCACGCTAAAACTCTCGGACGGATTTTGATTGAACTTTATTGTTCTATACGATTATTCGTCTTCGATAACATAATGGCTATAATTTATCAATATATTTTATAAAGCTGCAGTCGGTATCTCTACTTGAAATACATAGTGTATTACGTACGTAGGGCAAAATAACGGAGTGACAAATCGGCCACATAACATAGCACGTTACCATGACAACATATTTTCCAATAATGACAAGACAACGGTTGTCGGGTCAACTAGTAATTAAAAATAACGTTAGCTGTGTTACAATAGTGTAATGTTGTATTTATAAAAAAAATAAATACGAAAAATCTTGTTTATTGCGCATTTTGTGGCATAACTTGAGAAGAATCAGTGCAGAACTTCTCATTTTATGGTAAACTTAAAATATTGCTTTTATCTATATTATTGTGTCTCTGAGAATTTTGAAGAGATAGTTCCACGCTGTATTGAAAGGCCGGGGTATCTCTGGCTCACATGTATAGACATGAGCGTTTTCATGAGCTGATGAGTTCATGAGCGTTCTGAGCCAGGGGGGAGGGCATATCAGATTTTAAGTAGTACTGACGTGGTAAGAAGGAAGTAGTAGTTTTAACCACCTACTACTTGACTACTTAACCCAGAGAATCCAGGGGGGGGNNCCCCCCCCCCTCGATACGCCTATTTGTACAGCCGCAATGTGACAGCTATCCTGTCGCGTTTCGTGCAGTTTGTGACTTTCCGGTGCCTTATTGGATGAAATAGAAGAAGAGTCAACATATCTGAATAACAATTATACAGGGTTAAATGTAATTAACGCAAGACTTCTTGCAGGCAGCATGTGTACATCAATACCAACAACATTTGTTCTACGACTTTTGAAAATTAATAGTTTTTAAAATTTTAATATTCCCATACAAAATTAATATATTGCCTCTGAACTATCATTTAGTCTGCGTGCCGCTAAGGAAATAGCGCGGGAAACGCGCGAAGCAAGATGGGGGCTCCCGCGCGTCATTCTTACAAGATACAGAATAATAAATAAACACAGGGTGCAAACATTTTCTGTTTTTATTTTTTTTGTGCTATTTATCTAGATTCGTAAAAAGTCGTAGAACAAATGTTGTTGGTATTGATGTAGACATGCTGCCTACAAGAAGTCTTGCGTTAATTACATTTAACCCTGTATACAAGGTCGATAAAAGGGAGAGGCATTAAATTAAACCACATATACTATAAGTGACTACAGGTAATCCGAAACTATTAAAAAAATTTACGACAAGTATCCGAAAATACTTTTTCTTGAAAAAGTTAAATTGCGAAAAATTGTAATCATGCTTTGTACCGGCTCGTGCAGCAAACGGCAACCTCGTACGGGTGAATGACCCTGACCGGCCCATACTTGCAATCAGATAAAAGTACAGCGTGTACGAAGTGAGAAAAACTTTAGAAAATTCCTGTGGCTAAACTATTGCCCCGATTGTTCTGATTTTTGTTGTGTAGCCTGAAAATTATACACTAAAAATGTGGTTTCATTTTATGCATCTCGCTTTTATCAACCTTGTATGTATATGCCTATGGGAATCGGTAAAAACCTTTAAGTAAGAGGTAGTGCCACACTGCATGCTTGCATGCAGCAGAATTGTGACGGCACGACCGGAGAGGTACTTCTCGCTTACAGGAGACTGAAAGCTGTGCTGTCGCGTTTCGTGCGGTGTGTAAGTAGCCGGTGGCCCAGGGAGGTGCGAGCAGGAAGGAGAGCAACGCGTCTGTATAGCCTCTATGAGGATGTCTAATTCGGATTTCTTGTCGCCCTGTATCATAAAAAAAATATCATCCAATAAGAAAACCAGTACACACAATTTTTCATTCACACTCGATTATTATTCAACACTAGTAACATTTGAATATCGTAAAGTACCGTACCACCAAGGCGGATGTACCACATGTATGGTCCGGAGCCACGCGACGGGCCGGGTGTAACCGAGGTGGGTGGCGCATTAATCGTGTGTACTGTGCCTTAGATATTTGTTAATGTAAATTTGACAAAAAAGCATAATATGTGGTCATATGTGCAGTTTTCACATACAGCCACAAGTTATAAACTAAACTCTTAATTTTTTTTTTTTTTTTTTTTTTTTTTTTTTTT
>LUGF01051317.1:269465-279952 GCA_001625245.1 Calycopis cecrops | reverse complement strand
CAGGGCGGCTACGACCAGGCCATGTAACTGCGGTTAACTTTTTAACAGTCATCGCTCTCTTTCGTCACTACAAACTACAACCGAACATACAATGTTACTGTTTGTAAACAGACGACAATAAGTCAAACATAACCTTGAAGGTTTTTTATTTTTATAATGCAAGTCGATTGAGATGAGGCAGACTGTTTCAGTGTTACAGGAAAAGAAACGAAAACACTTTACCATTATGTAACGAATTTTAAGCCAGTCTAAGAAAATTTTGTAATAATTATTACTGTATACTCGACAATTTTTCCGAGACTCCTTGACAACCTTTTTCCTTTTTTTACGTCTCAGGGAGCCTTCAGCCTTTATGATTGGAGGGTCCCGGATCTGCAGGCAACAGGATCCTTCCACTGAACGGCTGGCCTCGGCGAAAAGGTCAGACTTCTCGTCCTCGTGGACTGTCCTGCTGCCTGAACAGTCCCTACTACGTCGTCGGGACCGTGAAATCGGGCCAGAATTCCATCCTGATCCCTGGCCTCAGCACTCCATGGAATTTTTATCCTATATTTATATGGATTTAATTAAATACGAAACTAAGTTACTAGTCGATGCTATAAAAAAATGCTGAATGGAAATCCAATACAATTTCATTATTTCCGAGCAGCAAATGAAGGTGTTTAATTAACTCTAAAGAAGCGAAAGAAACAGTTTGTTTAATATAACGTAGTTGCACAAAACTGTAAAATATTATCTTCAATGTTCCAACCTTGTTATTAGACTACTTACATTCTATTAAATTAAAATGCAAGGCGCGTTGCAACACATACAGTAACTTTGGTCACGTAGTACGTGCATCACAATAACTCTGTATTTTCTCCGTCCATAGTAGGCTTTAGACCTTGTGGAGAGTTAAAATTACATTCATCATTAATTACTGCTTCCTCTGTTTAACCGATTGCGTTTGTAGGGGTGACCCCCTTATATTTCCACCATATATATTCTTCTTTTCCTTTGCTAGTTCCTACGTTATGTAGGGTCGGCTCTACTAATTTTTCTGCGCCATGACATTGTGTCTAGGGTTGTCGGGTCGGGTAGATCAAATTTATGTGTCAGGTTAATCATGCTGGTGTATCACGTGTATGGAGGGCGTCTTCTGTCTCCCTTTTTCTCACGCAGGTTTATTTCCTCTGTATGTATCTATTTTTATTTTCTCTTCGTTTATTCTGTTCACTGCCACATCCTACAGCTAGTAGTTTTTACATATGAATTGTCTTGTTCGTCTTGGTTACGTGACTTGAAAGTTTTGATGTTGGGTTATTGCCTACCAAACACAAAATCTTTCCCAAAGAAAGAATGTTCTCTCGTGTCGAACCAATCGCATCTCTAAAGAGAGGATCAGTTCCATCAGGAGGTGTAAAGATCTTGATGAACAGAACCCCACATGAACTTTGTTCTTCCTGCCCCTTAGGGAACTTACGAGTACGTGAAGATAAGTTGTTGTTGTACTTGAAACTAAGATAGTAATCTGTGAACTTTACATTGAAACCTTCAAAGACAAATATATTTCAATTGCAGAAAGCTTTGTACAAATTTCTTTGAAGTTAACTTTTTTATTGCAAGAATAACAATCATCCCCATTCTATATTATTTCGAAATAAAAGAAAGTTAGTGACGAAAAGTGAATAGTTTTAAAATCATTACTTGAACGCTTTTAGAAAGTATCCAAATTACAGTTTAAACGATTTTTTACTGTTCGAACATTTTGTTTTGCATAAATTACGCGGTTTACAGTGCAGAGAACGGACAAATAATAAGTTGTAATAAACCTTCGAGTTCAAAACGGTTTTACATGACCGTTACTGTATAAACAAAGCAATAAAGATGACTATTATGTACTAGTAGCGTCTCGCGGTTTCACGCGCAAAACCCACCTGCTCTGTTGCTTTTCGTAGTAACGTCGTCTATCGGAATTTCGGCTACAGCGGCCCATCTCTATAGGACCAGCCATCTGCGCAGGAGGTATTATAGTGCACAAGTATTTGCGCAGGCATAAGTGCACTCTTTATTCCCCTATTCCAATTGGACGGCAGTCCGTCACGACCGGAGAGAAATGAGGCGCATGACCGATAGCTTGACGTCATCACCACGACACGAGGGTGTAACACCGTCTAATTCCAAAAATAATGTTCATTTGGTCTGTAGTTGAACATGCATTCCGTTAAACCACGAACGAGGCTTGAGGAGTTAAGTTCACATTGCAAATAATTTTATTTGTTGGCCTCTTTAATTTCATTTGGTTTTTACTTGTCGACCCTAAACTCATTCAATTAATGACAATTGCCATTCATTAATTGATGCTCTCTGAGGTACGGCGGTGCAACTCCACCAACTTTCTGACTCCGGACTGTTGTTAGAAAAATCCCAATAACTCTTTTTGGTCCCATCCGTTTTCCGAACCCGGGACCTCACGACTGCGGTCGAACAAGCTCATCACTAGACTACGAGACAGTCAAGTTATGTTTTCGTAGTTATTTGATAGAATATAGTATAAAGCCTTTCTCGATGTTTGGCTAATTATTTCCATGATAGCATTTAAATAATTTTCCACATTGGGCCTGTGGTTCCTGAGATCAACACACTGTTCAGGTTTATAATATATAGATTATGTCAAAAACGATCTCTAATATAAAAACAAATTATAATATTAATTGAAAACCTTGTCAGAGATAGTCAAGCTGCTGAATTAGCCCGGCACAGTCGGGTATCTCTCTCTTACTAAATAGAAGTCATTATTATCTAGACGTGACCTTCGTTTCCTTCTTCGCTCCAATTCGCCACCGGGAACTCACAAAAAGTCTATCTCCAGCATTTGGCTGCTCCATCGATAGATTGAATATTGAAAATAGCCAATCTACCGCCTACTCGCATCTGGCGTTTTGACGACCAAATAAAGTGCGAGTGCGTTTGTGTTTACATGAAAAGGTCTGCTTATGAAATAGAAAGCGCGCCCGTAGGAGCGCCGAGGACGCATTAGAAAGCCTGCGTTGATGTCTTTACAATAAGATGTGACGTGACGGTATTTTAATCAAGGAAAACTGACTCATAATAATACAAGTTGAATTAAGGACGTAATATGTATGCGTAGCATAGGAATGAAGAATAAGGATATTAGTAAGACGCATTCTTAATCATGATTAGTTATTGAAAAAAATGGTTTAATTTCACGTTTAGCAAAATAACTTTACCTTATTTAGGAATACAATGAGATGTTTGCGTTCTGTGATCTAAAATTACTGCTGGATTAATTTCTATGAAACATTAACATACAGGGTTGATAAGAGCGAGAGGCATTAAATGAAACCACGACTATAAGTGCCTATAGTTAATCCGAAACTATTTTAAAAAAGTTTACGACAAGTATACGAAAATACTTTTTTCAAACCAGTTAAATAGCGAAAAATTGTTAACACTCTTTGTACTGGGCGGCTACAGCGGGCACGGGGTGAATGACCCCGGCCGGCCATAGTCGGCGATCAGCTGCGATACAGCGTGTACGAAGTGAGAAAAAACTTTAAAAAATTCCTGTGGCTAAACTATTGCTCCGATTGATCTGATTTTAGTGGTGTGACCCGGAAATGTTATTCTAAATATGCGGTTTGATTTAATGCCGCTCGCTTGTATCAACCTTGAATACCATTGGTAGGCCGAGAAATTTGTGTGATGTCATGCTGCACAGCAGAGAACGTACCTTAAGAGCCTTACCGCCAAAAAGTAACAGGTATGTTGTCGCGCTTCGTACGGTTTGGAATTTTTTGGAGGCTTATTAGAGTGGAGGATGCCTGAGAGTGCCTTCCTTAGCTTGCTTCTACTTAACAATTATGCGCATTACTGGACATCGGTAGTCATAAATAACGTCAGATTGCTCGTACTTGCTCGACTCATAAGCTAAATAAAAAATAAAAATTAAAGAACCATCTCTTTAGTTGTCAGTAACAACCGGGTCAACAGGAATTGTGTTCCCAGCGCGTGTACCTATTGATTTATTAAAATTTTATGCTTAATTCTAACAAGCTCTTTAGCATATTTATCATCATCTGTAGTGACAGGCAGATTACTTACCGAAGAAACTTCCAACACTCGCATGTTACGTAGCCAAAGATGTTCAATGATTGTGCTTAAAAAAATAACACAACAATGTAATACAATATGTTTTCCATGTCCTATTCGGACGTAGGTACTCAAGTTATCAGAGCCTCTGTTGTCGTCGAGATTTTCCATTTGCTAACCGAGTTATCACTCGTTTAGTGTTTTATTTTTATATTATGTATGTCACGAAGATGTGTTAGTAAATATTCTACGTAATACCCAGTTTCGTGTGCAATGGCATCTTTTCTTAGAATAGTACTACGCGGACGTGGTAAGTTGGGACCTGGCAAGAATGCGAAGAATGCTCTCTAGCCCCGCACTTCCCCCGATGTCGCCCTAATATGGCGTCATCGGGGGTGGTGCGGGGGTAGAGAGCGGGGAATGGAATTTTTGCCAGGTCCCAACTTTCCGCGTCCGTGTAATAGCTACATGTCTTAAACTAAAGATGTACCCACGAATTGAGATCACTGCCTATTCCTATTTTCCTTTGATTTAATTCTATTGATAATGATAGAAGTGAAAACTTATAACTTTCTTAAAATGAACTACAAAATATATGTTTGTAATGATTTGTATTAATTTTATTAGTATTTATACTTTTACTAGTGGCCGCCCAGTGGTCGAAATTCGACCATAAAATTATATTTAATTATAATTATAAGTTGTTGAATATAAATTATTAAAATATTACTGAATATGACCTGAAAAAATAAAACGTCAGTTTTATTTCGCAAATCAGCTGATGGGCTGCTACTTTAGATCATTACTAAACTACTTTCCACTGGACTAAAATTAAAAAAAAAAATATTTACAGTTGTCATATGTCATTCCAATACCATTTAATAAAAAAAAAATTGTCATATGTCATTGTCAATTGTCAAAAATTGTCAATGATAAAAACAAATATTTAAAATTGTACATACTTTATTTCTATTTTGCAATTAAGAAATCTGAATAATTTTTGGCACACAATCACGCTGAGACCTTTAATTTGACACCTTAACCATAATTTTACGTTGTGTGGTTCGGCCAAAAAGTCCAGGACAAAAATCGGCTTCCGCTATTAATATATAAGATTTGTACCTACTTAAAGAAAACTTACGTTCTATGACTGTAAATCTTTTGACTTTAAATATATTTTCTTTGTGCAATAATCGATTGCTACCTTCAATATTCGACATGAAGTCGAATTCTTTGCTTCCACGAGTTCTTGAGAAAAGTCTCCTAACAGACATACGAACGAAAAGACAACAAATTAAACCTATAAGAGTTCGAGAATCATAAAAAGACCGATTGTGTAAACGTTAACCTTCACATTAAATTGCATTCATGTTTCAAATCAGCAGTTTTTACTACGCAGTTATGAAAGGGCAAAGTGCAGTGCTCGCACTTCAGGCTGAGGAAGCAAGCACTAGAACTAAATGTTCATTAATTATCCTTCTGTTCTTTTTTGTCAGAAGCCTTCTCAAGTGCAACAACAATAGTTAATTACCTAGTTAATATTATTATATTGAGGATCTCCTAAAAATATTAAAGGATAACCTGATGAGTCCCGCCATGCGGGTTGACAACGTACAAATGTAACTATCTTAACATCATGTTCCAAATATACCAACAAAGACATGCTATAAGGCCCGCATGCCAGGGGTACATGCTATGGTTATAGCATGCGGGTCTTCAGGCAAACGTTTCATGTTGTTGGTACCCGCACCCCGACTCGGTCTTTAACGTCCATAAAGACATCAAGACACAAAGACGTCATTAAAGACATGCAGGCCCTATGCTATGTTAGAATATAAATGTCCAGTACCCCCAATACAATAATAATATATTTAAATATAAGTACCTAATAATTTTTTTTACAAAAATTTACAATATTTTTTTTTTAATTGAAGTATTGACAGTAGCTTATAGTTGGATAAAAATTACGGCAACACTAAGTACTTGTTTTCTATGAGACTTACTTCATATATAAACATGTATTTTAACATTTGTAATAAAATATGTATTATACATATACATACATTTTTATAAGTGTATATTAGGTAATAACTAATATCGCATGTTGAAATGTTTTATTCATTGGCATAAAGACACGTACAAGACAATTTTGATTATAATTTGTTTCAAAGACATTGACTACAAACGCCGTGAGTTTTGGTAAACATGCGTTTTCAAGTAAAAAACACAATGGACTACTCCTAAACTAAACTGGGCAATACTCGACTCTCGAGCAAGTAGAGCGCGAACAAAGCCTCGTTTTAATTGTTTCGACACAAAAATAATTGCATGTGCCAGTTGGAATTAGCATTGTCATTATCACAGCGATTACAGAACTTAATTAGCAAATATCAGCGCTAATTACTTATCAATAGCATAGCTAACTGCTTATGGTTATAGAGTACGTTAAGCGGACAAAGCACGGGCGTTTAAACGATTTTTGGCCATCCGCTTAAACGTTACATATAAGGCTTCGAAATTATAGTATATGTTTTGTCTCGCTCGTACCCATATTTGGCATCCTTTGCGCACGCGCAGTCGACGTCATCGCAGAAACCAGCCAGCCAATTGACCGGTACACAGTCAACCTTCAGTTTTTCTTTTATTTATAACTCGCTTCGCCTGGGTAAGTTGTGCTTCGTTTGAATCGTGCTAGTCACTTGTACGTTCGTTATTATTTATCACTTGCATAGTCACTGTGTTCCATAATTGAAATTGAATAATATTGGGTTTGATTATGAATTTACTAAGCTGGCGGGCAGTCTCTAATTTTATATTAGGTACGTACGTACGTTTTATACTACCTACGTGTGACACATAATTGTAGTGCAGGTACCTAATATAGTACATATAATGTACACAAAACTCAAACATAGCACAATACAACAAAATATTCAAAATATTGATAATACAAAGTAATTTATAGTGACAATCTGGAATTAACGCTTCTCTATTTGCTCTAAAATAAACTTCACTAAATAATAAAAAACATGATCGCGGTGTACATTTTGTAAAGGTTTAAAAATAAGTAATCATAACTAATAATCAGTGGCGTAACTACAGGGTGGCAAGTCGGCAAAATGCCACGGGCCCCCAGCCGGAAGGGGCCCGGGTCAGAGGAGAACGAAACTAAAAAAAAGCGTTTTTATGTTCAAAATTCAACGGATGGGCCCCATCCGATGAATTTGCCACGGGCCTCGAGCAGTATAGTTACGCCACTGCTAATAATATTATAAATGCTAAATTCATTTTAATTGCTACTGTGTCATCTTTTTAAGTCTAAACCGTTAAACTGAATCTCTTGAATTTTTTATAGGTGATATATATCATATCTAGAGCTACTAGGATAGTATGCGAGTATACCCGTGGGATCGGAAGAAGGCTGTGTTAAAAGAAAACGAACTTTATTCATATAATTTAATTCACTATAGGTTCGAAACACCAAATTTTTGTTTTATACATAATATTTCAATAATTTAAATAAATAAAAAAAAACATTTAATTTCAGATTGAGGTCCACCGTTCATATAAGTTAGTACTATTACAAATAGTTTAAAATTAAAATTAATAATGTCACATACAAAAAGTAAATAGAAGATGTCTCCAGAGTCCTCGGTGAGCCTGCTAAGTGGGGAGCCACTTAGCAGGCTCACCGAACTCTCAAAACATGGAATTCCATGAACGAGCCGGTCAGAATTAAACCAACGTAATGAAAGCTTAATGAATTAATATAGCCAAAAAGAATGATGAAAATTTTTACAAATAATAGATGATCTAACAAACTCGGCAAAGATTATAAAATCGATATATACAGGATAAGATATGATCAAGTGGCTGATAAAGTCACTTGATCGGCAAGTTCGTGCAAGTATGCCATGTGGCGGTTTAATAAACGGACCACGATGGCGGCTGTGTGCCGAGTGAATACAGCGCGCAGTCGGCCTCGAGCATCGTGCGGCGCGCGCGCAACGATCCACGCTCCGGTGAAAGGACGCATGACTCATAGTGACGCTAGACATGAACGAGTACGCCGAGTATGACTGGAAGCTGTACCAGATGCAAAATGAACACCTCTACGACGGCATCTCGAGGAAGAAGCTGAGCGACGGAGACAGGCAGCGAGCGCTGGACGGCCTCAAAGAAGCCGTCGACTCGAGTCTCAACTTGGCGCTAAGGGACAAAAGTCGTTGTCAAGATGACAACTTCTTGAGGCGGTTTTTGTACGCGCGAAAACACGATGTGCAGCAAAGTTTTGAATTGTTAGTGCGGTATCACCAGCATAGGAGGGAGCATCCAGATCTGTGGGCATCTCCGGACGGTGGTGTGTTGCGTGCGTTAGCGGATGGATTGCCGGGTGTTTTGGAGCAGCGGGATCGGCGCGGGCGCTGTGTTCTCATTGTGTTTGCCTCCAATTGGCTCCCTCATGCTTGCCCGCTGCTCTCTGTTTTCCGAGCCCTCCTTCTAACGTTGGAACGCACGCTCGCAGATGTGCAAAACCAAGCAAACGGATACGTCATTATAGTCGACTGGACCGAGTTTACGTTTAAACAATCGTGCAGTTTACAAGCAAAGATATTGAAAATGATGATCGATTGCCTCCAAGACTGTATGCCGGTGAGATTTAAAAGCATACACTTCATCGGACAACCTTGGTATGTCGAAACAGCTCTCGCCGTCATTAAGCCATACCTTAAAGCGAAGACTCGGGAACGGATAATGCTTCATGGAAACAATTTATCAACATTACATGATGCGCTTCCCCTGGACATTCTCCCAGCGGAATTGGGCGGAGAAGGACCATCATATAACTCTGAAAGGTGGGTCACGGAGTTCTGTAGATGTGATAGTATTGATTCGAAACCTGTGCCAATTAAATCAGCGCCACCACCTGACAACGACGTGCCAAAAGCTAAACTGGATAAGGCGTATAAACAAAAGGATAGTCCAAATTTTTCATACAACGGTACTGAGAAAAGTGCAAAATCAGAGTTACTACGGGATAAAGATTGATCGCGGGTGACCATGATGTGCGGATGGCAAGGACAGCTATCTGGGACTAGACGGAATGGGCGTGACGCCCTGTCGTTTTAGACTAAGTGCATGCATTTGTGATATCTTAATTATATTTAACTAGTGCGTTTAACAGTGACTTGGACGAGAACATTGGACTGTGATTGGTGGTTTTTAAATGTATTCATTTAAATTATGAGTCATTTAGGTTTATATGTGGGAGTTGTGCGTCCCTGCGTCCTGCGGTCGCGGAGCGCGGAGGTGCTACACGGGTGCATAACGGTCAGCTCTCGATTTCTGTTATCCGATCGGTTCATGTGTAATGTATACATCCACGTTTTGTCGCATTGATGCATTTAGATAGATATTATTATCTGACAGACAATAATTATTGTATTTATTGTATTCATAGCCCTTACGAATGTAACTAGGACAAAATATAGCTAAGTTATTGTAAAAAATGCTTAAATAAAATCAATTTCGAGGCTTTTTACGCATTTATTAAATATTAAGTTGTAACGATGTTCATTTTATTAGAACAATAGCAATGCCGGGAAAAATATTCTTCAGGATATAATTTATCTTTTATCTTTTATGTGTCACTCAGCTCTCACATGTGCTCTCTCATGCGATGTATATTATGTTGCTTATTTTATTTATATTTTCCTTTTAAACTATCAGTAAATTATGACTTATTTTATCTGTGTTAAGAGGAAGACTAAATCTAAATAATATAAAATAAACTTATATGGACAATTGTTTTTATTTTGTGATGAATATATTGGTTATTTTTTGCCCCACCATCGCTTCCCACTGGTACTTCTGAACTAAAGTGGACACCATAAAACAAGATCAATTAAATATAATACATCATAAGTAGCAAATTATTATGAACAAGCGTGTTTAATCAAATTTAGTACGTTTAAGTCATTTTTCGGGTTTCAAAATCTTGGGCACTTTTTCAATATTCTATCTATGGATCGATTTGGGATAGAATTTTGAGTTGAAAATTGCATACGAAATACGTCAAAATTCTGTTTCCAGTAGCAAAATGCTTGGACAGATAGAATATTGAATACGGTCGTAAGTAGTGTACTTACATATACTACTCATTATTTTACTTTATAATAATTCAGAGGAGACGTCGCGTGGATGCCATTAATATGTATTTTTTTTAATTACAATGTTTATCGTGTATTACATGTAGTAGAATGGATCTTTTAATTTCTTCCAAATGATTAATTTATAAATTACAGCTTAATTGATCTTTTAAAAATCTGCAAGAATCATTAAACTTCACAGTACATAAAATTTATCTGCACACATCTCGTACACTTAGTAATAAT
>LUGF01051317.1:256364-269003 GCA_001625245.1 Calycopis cecrops | reverse complement strand
TATTCCAAATGATTAATTTATAAATTATAGCTTAATTGATCTTTTAAAAATCTGCAAGAATCATTAAACTTCACAGTACATAAATTCTCATCTCGTACACTTAGTAATAATATAATTTTTTTCTGTAAAATCTTGTACTTAACAACTAAAATCGTCAAGAATTAAAATTCAAATTGCAGAGTCCGGTAATTTTAAATTCCAAAATGGTGACCCCACTTATTAGGGACTCTTGAATAGACTTCATTCATTGTTCCTAACAATACAAATCGAAACATTTGTGAACTAAAATTATCACTGACATAAAACGCTACATCACAAGAGGACATTAACTTAATAGTCCATTGTATATTAGTAGAATTGTCGCCCGCTTCCTAAATGTCAATTACTAGGCTGCTTGTGACATTGTGGGAATATAAAAAGTGTGTGATTTAGACCACACAACTGAAGTAAAACTTAATATTGATTTTCATAACCGTAGTTACAACGACATAACATGTTTATATCTATTTTTTAAACACAAAAAAGTTTCACTTAAATTGAATTTTAGTTTTGAATTTGAATGACAACTTCCATTGGCCTCGCCCGATGGGTGATTTTTGTAATGTCCTCGCTAGCTTACTCCCCAAGCCAGGCGCGCGTATAGATGATAAACATCAAAAAGCTTTGCTGTATCTTTTCTGTACATGTAATAGAATAGTAAAACAGAGACACTTTAATCTTATGAAATAACTAGCTGCGCCCGCGGTTTCACCCGTGTAACTTTCGATCCCGTGGGAATATCGGGATAAAAAGCTAAAAAGATGTGGCCGACTCTTAGACCTACTCAATATGCTCACAAAATTTCATGAGAATCGGTCAAGCCGTTTCGGAGGATTATGGCAACGAAAACTGTGACACGAGAATTACACCGATATTCCCACGGGATCGAAAGTTACGCAGATGAAACCGCGGGGCGCAGCTAGTGTTAGATAATATACTTTTTTATATAATTTCCACTTTTTATTAATCACAATTACAATTTAACATTAAATTGTACACAATTACGTTAAATTGTAATTGTGATTAATAAAAAGTGGAAATTGTATAAAAAAGTATATAATTTAGATTAGAATTAGAATTTCCATCAAGAAGTGACAATACATTCCATCAACTATAGAGACACTTTATTTGTCAAAACATTCTCTAGGTACAAACTGACTCTAGCCCTAGATTTCGATATTAATAAAATATATGAATAAAAATGTAAGAGACAATAAAAGAATATAAAGAAATACGTACCTACAATCTTACTAGCATTACTATTTTTACATGAAAACTTCGGAAATATTTGGTAAAGTATGAAAATAACAATACAAACACAAGAATAAGAAAATTAAAAACACTTTATAGCCTTTACCTTTTGTCACAGTCTAAGAGACTATACGCACGGTCACTAGAAATCAGGGTTTCTCAACAAGTGGCCAATTTTCAGAAGAGGCCTTTATCAGATTCCTTTCCATCTCAATAATCAAATGCTTCGCTGTGATTATTTATATGGAAAGGAAAAATCTCGCATGGTATAATAAATGTAATAAAAACTATAATGTCATTGTTTAATCAGGTAACTATATTTTATTAGGGGGGGCATGAAAATTTTCGCAAGTCGTTTGGGAGGCGCAACTTCAAAAAGGTTGAAAAACCCTGCCATAGGTTAAGAAACAGAAAGTCAAGAAAATCTCGTAGTACCTACACAGTACGAGGTATAAATCAGTGCCATTAGTTTATTAAAGATCAATCAATTTGAGCTCCGTAGTTTTCACTTTATTATTCGTAGAAGATCGAGGCCAGTGGCGTGCTATGGGAGAGGCCTATGTCCAACAGTGGACTGAAATAGGCTGATGATGATGATGATGATATTGATGATTCGTAGAAAGGAATGTAAAAATTAGTATGGCTCATATCACTTGGTTGCAAGAGGTAGTGCCAATGACACGACCGGGGAGGTACCTCTCGCTTGCTCGTCACCAGCGTAAAGTGAGTGATAGCTGCGCTGTCACGTTTCGTGCCGTGTGTAAGTATCCGGTGGCCGATGGAGGAGGAAGGAGGGGATTGTTTAGGCGTCGCGTTGGTAGTCAGTAAAATCGCTCCCACTCCTCGTTTACCTCCTATACTATAAAAAAAAAGTGCCTATCTGGATATAAAAAAATAAATCTATTTCAAATAACAAAGTCCCCATCAAACCAGCTGCTTACCTTGGTATTACATCTTACCTTTGTTATTTCTTCCCTTGATATTTCGTCTTACCTTTATTATTTCTTCTTCTGGTAGTTCTTCTTACCTTTATTATTTCTTCCCTTGGTATTTCATCTTACCTTTATTATTTCTTCCCTTGGTATTTTTAAATCGAAAATGGTTTATAATGTTCAAGGCCGGCCAGACGCCTATAAGGCCTCAGGTTTTACAGATGTCTATCGGCAGCCATTGTCTTCTACCACCTGGTCTGTGCAGACTAAGATCTTATTAAAAACTAGCTGCACCTCGCGGTTTCACTCGCGAAAATTTCGATCCCCTGGAAAATAGAAAATCATCCTGTGGAATCCCATAGCAACATTTTTCGGGATAAAAACTATCCTGTGTTAATCGAAGTTACTCACTGTGTGTGCCATATTTTATGAAAATCGCTTCAGCAGTTATTGCGTGAAGGAGTAACACACAAACATACAAACTTTCTCATTTATACTATTAGTAGGACACTTATTATACATATTGGTATCCTCAAATTATAAAAGTCAATAGGAAGAGAGCTAATGGCCCAAATCAATCTTCATAATTAAATTACAATCGTAATTGTTGTACGCGTGTGCTTGCTTTAGAAATACCAGCACTCCACACATTTACTCATTAGCATCATCTGCGTTTACGCTTTAGTTTTGTTTTAATAAGGCCAGTGGCGTGCTATGGGAGAGGCCTATGTCCAATAGTGGACTACAATAGGCTGATGATGATGGTGATGATGATGAAGAGACAAGATAGTATTGAGTCTCAGCTCACAAGATGGGATAGGACAATACCGGCCTTTAGAAAGAGCGATGTTCAGAAAAGTAATCCCTTGTATAATCCAATCAAACTTGTTGTATGGTAAAAAAATCATTTAACAATGATATTATCTGAGAGAAGACTACAGATTTGTATAGATTAGATAGGCAATGAATGACACTACTTGTAATTCTAGCCGAGTTTCAGGTACAGCGGTTATATCTATGGAAACGAACCAGGACAGGATATATTGTAATGGATAAGTTTTGTCACATCACATGTGCATTATTTCGCTCATTCTGCTATTCCGATGGGATGGCAATCCGACACGACTAGAGAGAAATCAGGCGCAGGACCGACGGCTTAAAATGCTCTCCAAGAACGGTATAACACCTTTTCCTCCCAA
This sequence comes from Calycopis cecrops, assembly GCA_001625245.1. Classification (NCBI taxonomy): domain Eukaryota; kingdom Metazoa; phylum Arthropoda; class Insecta; order Lepidoptera; family Lycaenidae; genus Calycopis; species Calycopis cecrops. The sequence goes on along the minus strand of LUGF01051317.1, from coordinate 265,582 downwards.
CAAAAAGATGTTTGGTTCTACCTTTCATCCTTAGTTGAACATGGCTCATTTAGTAAATGATCTGAGCCATTAAACCACGAGGCAAGTTCACATTGCCAACATAATAATTTCATTTGGCTCTTGCCGACCCTAAACTCATACAATGCATGGCAATTGACAGTGTAATTTTAAAAATAATTTACATGGGACACGAAGCCTGAGTGCATCATATCAAACAATAGCGAGATCGTTCTGATGCGTACAAAAAGAGCATTTGTATTATTCACCTCATAGGCAATTTATACCTGACTACCCATGACTAAGTAAAGAAAAGGAAAGTTTTTGAGATTCTATTGTTGCAGTAAATAACTTAATGGCGGTTAGAAATATACTTAAGGCAAGACAGTAATTAGTAGTTGAACAATAAAAGACGAGAAGTATGGAAACGAGTAGTTTGCTTCTTAATTATGTTTAACATTAAATATTTTTAATTATATTAAATATGTAAATTACAAATTTATCGTAGATATAATTGCCGTTATCATTAAAATTTTAGAAGAATCGATGTTATAGTGAGTAGTGAGACAATACAATTATTTAAAACACTGTTATAATTAATATGTGTTATAATTATCAAATAAGGCCTAGCAACGACATCCAAAGAGGTTTAAAACACTAATTAAGACCATCATAATGGTCACTGCAAACTCATCAAGTCGGAAAGGGATCGGCACCGTATCGCCTAGGCTTTTCGAGGTGAGGCGATGACGTTACGGTTCCCATTAGTGTGCGTTGCAGTATGTAGTTTTATACAAAGAATACCGAACCGCTCGAGGTGATACGGTTCTTTTAGAAACATTTTTTTTAATGTGAAAATATTTTTTGGACTAAACTACCAGGTATATTTGAGATTTTTTGTGTGTAATATAGGAACGTCACTGGATATATGATGAAAAATTTATTATTGTATTATTTTCGAAGTAAAACTTCTATACGCGCGCTTGACTGCTTGACTTCAGGAGCGTTACAAAAGTTTGTGCTCGGACGGGGCCAATGGAAGTGGTCATTCAATTTCAAAGTCATTTCGACTGCTCGACTAAATGTACCATAATAAAGCTGCCAGTTTAGTATTCACACTCAGCTGCGTCTATGACTAAGATGTCTAGACATGTTGAAATAACGTCACGCGTGGGATGTTACGACCCCACGGCGAATCTGCCGCGCGGTGAAAGCGAGCTATATACGCGTATCCAGTGTGATCGCCAACGATGGGATATTGCGAGATAAGTGGGATATTGCAAGATAAGTGGGATATTACCATTTTGTTTATGCATGTCTGTACAATAGGACAGGCGTAACCGAAGGGCATAGCTTCTTTATCTAATACTGAAAGTAGAAACCTAGAACGCGTGGTGTTTGTGGGAGATCTCGGTGGTCAAAATAACCTAAGATTAAATTGAAAAAAGTATGTATATGTAGACCACACAACTGAAGTAAAACTTAATTATTGACTACGATTATTTATTTATTACACAAATTCGTTACCGTAGTTACAATGACGTACCATGTCATATGATATTTATTTTTTTAAATACAAAAAAGTTTACACTTAATCGAATTTTAATTTTGAAGGACAACTTTCGTTGACCACGCCCGATGTGTGATTTTTATAACGCTCTCGCCAGCTTTGCTCCCCATGTCCAGCGTGGGTACCTATAGAAGTTCTACTTTAAAAAGGAAAACCTGACTAAAATTTAACCTAATGCACTTAATGCATCTCGTGTTATCAAGAAGCCTTCCCTTTTACAGCCAGAACGCTGTAGAAGGGAACATAAAAATCTACGTGTGCACACAGACACGCTCGAAAAACTGGAAAAGGATTAATGAAGGCACTTTTTGAGGCGATACGGTGGAGTTATATATTTAATTATTGTGCCTTGTAAATGTAGAGATAGCGCAGATTGTGCTGGACAAACCAAAGTTGATACAAAACGCTAACACGTCAACTTACTGTACTGCACGTTGTAAAACTATTTAGCAGCAGCAAAAGAGTGTCCCGTTAGAAAATATCAATTACGAGTTCCTTTGAAAGCTTCTTTACTTAACTGGCGTTCGTTAATTGAGAATCTAAGGTTTCCAATACCGGTGGGGAATTACATGTTGTAATATGTGGCACGAGTTGAAACGTTTTTTCTCTATTCAAATAGATTTGGATGGGCCATAAGGTGAAATCAAAGAGGGAATTATGTTCCCTTTATTGGTTACCCAGATTTTAAATGCTGGAGGCATGGCCTGTGGTTGCTGAGTAGAAATTTGTGAAGAAGTGTTTCACATCAGTACGTAACTTAATTAGTGATTGTATTAGTCTAATGGCTTGCTTTCCTTTAGGTTTTAGTACTGTAACCCATTATTAATTAACTAAAACTCAAATAAAAGATAGAAAGACGATTTTGTCCTTTATCTATATTTGTTTTTTTTTTATTTTTTATGAAATAGGAGGGCAAAAGAGCTGCCGGAGCCATTTTCATGACTACCGACTCCCACAAACATCCGCATAGAGGCTATACAGATGCGCTGCCCTCCTTTCTCCTCTCACCACCACCACCAGCCACCAGCTTCTTACACACCGCACGAAATGCGATAGCACAGCTGTCACTTTACGCCAGTCCCGTGTAAGCGAGAGGTACCTCCCCGGTTGTGCCGGCCCAATTCGACTGCATGCAAGCATGCAGTGTGGCACTACCTCTTACCAAAATGTGATCGGGTAAATTTTATTCCATCGCTTCGGCGTAAATAATATTTGTCATCATTTTGGCGAGGATACCCTAGCGTGGGAGGCAAAGGTCGTCCAAAGCATAAATCGCGCTCATGCATCGATGTTGCTTTACTTAGTGACCAAAGAAATCTAGAAATGACGCATTCTTTACCTCCTGAGTCTTATTATGACTGAGAATTGTATAAAGTCATAACGTCATATTTTGTAAGAACCTGACTTTATGTTATAGAAACGTATGGAAAGTATGCAAGTTCGGAAGTCGTATCTCACCGTTTTTGCTATTATGGATATATAAAAACGGATCAGCCGTTTTATGATTTCATCCTACTAATATTATAAATGTAAAAGTTTCTGTTTCTTTGTTTGTTTGTTCGTTTGTTCGTAACTCCTTCACGCAAAAACTGCTGAAGCGATTTTCATGAAATTTGGCATAGACATAGAGAGTAACATGGATTAACACATAGGATAGTTTATATCCCGACAAATGTTCCTATGGGATGCCTCAGAATGATTTTCTATTTTCCACGGGATCGAAATTTACACGGGTGAATCCGCCGGGCGCCGCTGGTAGGTTATATACTGGGTAAGTATTTATTCAGTGCACAAATTTTTTCTGCGTGTTATATATCGATAACTAAGTACATTTCCGCAAAAAAATATTTTTTTTTAAATTATATTATCAAGAATATCTCACATTTACAAAATGTATTGTCAAAGGCACCGCCTGCGCAGCTCGCCGCTCGCCGACCGAGCGGGGACACGACACCATGTAGGTATTTAAGAGAGAGATAGTAGGGTGTCCATACACTTCGTTATTTTTTGGAAACATTAAACTGGCTCTAGGATATAGAGTTTTTATTGGAGATCGAAAATAAAAGTGTAGTTAATGTTGCTTTATGTATTTATACAACATATCGTAATTTGTGCACTGAATAAACACTTACCCTGTATGAAATCAGAGATGAAAATTGTTAGTTCCGAATAAAAGAGCTGATGTTTTGGTGCTTACCAACAAAACATTTATTTATCTACCGAGAATATTTTTTTATATAATTTGTTTAAATATGGTCACGGTATAATGCAATGACGCAAACACAGAAATAATACTCATATCTTTGCGAACAGTTTTTGTTCTCAAAAAACTTCATTAGATATGCATATTTAATTAAACTCATACATCTGCGAATACATGAATATTATCATGCTATTACTTATCACGCATGGTACATGGTACAAGGTTAATTAGATTCTCAAAAGGAAATTTTAGCAAAATTGTACTATTTGTGAAGTGAGTGTCTAATACTTTTGAAAGAGAAACCAGCATTGCGTTTAAATTAAAATGGCGACAAGTACTTCTTGTGCGGTGCGGTCGCCATTTCTGTTCCTTGAACTGTACTGACACAAGTAATATAATTTAGGTTTTTAGAGATTGTATCATATAGGCAATTAGCAAGGTGTACGGAGCTAAAATAAATTAGATTACTGTGATAAAATTTCCTAAGCCCTGTGAGGTTTCCATTCACCTCATAAATTACTGGCAAAGTGGACTATAAATCACAAATTCTGTGGTTTTGACTTCCATTGTTTGGCAAGGGATTCTCTCACAATTTCAGGAGCAATGAAATGCTCATTTCTTCACTCTAAAATGATGTTCCATGGATCATCTGGATTGGATAATCGGGAAGACAAGTGGCGTCACAAAACGATCAAGTCGGCAAACTGTCACGAACCCTGGACTGACGAGCTACGGTCAGAAGACAGTTCACACATCCATTAATTAAATTCTCTATATTGGACTACTTACTGAGAGTCGCTTTAGGTAGTTACTGAGTTGGGGTCTAGCTACATGGTGAAGACTTTAATTGGACTAAAATAGGTATATATTTACTTAGACATTTTTATACACCAGAAAATAATATTTTTTACGGAATATACGAATTCTCACACTATACATACAAATATGTTAAGTATATTAATTTTTATGAATGTACCTACTTATGAAAATCACTAAGAAAATTTATTTAGATTATACCATCGCACTAAAAGTCTGTATTACACCTTTGATGTAACAACCAATATGATCATTATGTAATTGAAATATACTTGTCGGTGTAAATAATATACTCTATTGCGAAGTCAGTTAATTAAAAAACACTATTCAACCATCAATACAATACTTTGTTACAACCTGTGAATACAGACACACATAAAGACGTCAACTTTATTTACAGAGCCATACAAGCAGATCGCTTCTTTTGCCACTGTGCAGCTAAATAAGGCAGGCACACAAAAGCATTGGGACTCTATTGTGGAGTCTCCAAGTAAATGTCAAACTGTGTACATTGGCTACAGAAAAAAGTGTTATTTTTTATCTGTCTGTGGTTCAGTTTTTTAAAATGAGTTTCTGTATAAGTTAGCTAGTGGCACGGTGCATGCATGCATGCAGCCGAATAGGGCCGCCACATCCGGGGGTACCTTTCGCTTACACGATACCGGCGTAAAGTAATAGCAGTGTTGTCGCTGTGCAAGTCGCTGGTGGCCCATGCAAGGGGAGGTGGAAGGGAGGCAAAACATCTGTATAATCTCTATGCGGATGTCTATAGCCGCTTCTCGTCATGAAAATGTCTCTAACTTCTGGTTTGCCCCTTTATATGTATTATAAAAAAAATTTTAAAAAATCGCTTTGCAATTCAAAGTCATTGTAAATCGTGATTGCATAATATCATTTTACGATATTATGTATAAAAAATAAGTGTGAAACAAAACGTGCAACTCTCGTCCGCTTTATTGTCCCCAAGCCAATTATTTAACTTGCATAGGATATGAAGTTATCTTGGAAATGAATATTACATCATATGCATTCAATTTCTGTCTTCCCAAAAAATAAAACCTGGATATTATAGAGATATCGTTTTATAATATTAAAGTAATTTAAAACTTCACCATCAACAACAACAAACACACCACTTCACATACACACACAACAATAATCATTCATCTGCAACAATCATCAACAACAATCATTACAAATAAAATAGACTTTCTGGTAAAGAAACTAAAATAAATAGATCTATGTGCCCACCTATAATACTATACTTTGCCCTTTGGACATTCTAAATAACTCGCTTATGTAATATTAATATATAAATTCATTCTTCGAAGGAGACCAATGTATAAGTGTAGGCGGCAATTGGGTAATCATGATTAGCGCATAATTATGCTACGAGATAAATGCTGATAAATAATAAGTTTTGTAGTTACTTTACGGGTTTTAACACGATAAAATAATTATTGAAGGTACTAGCGAAAACATACCTTATCTTGACGTTTCGGCAGGCACGTCATGGTCATGAGCCGAAAGGTATATGCTTTCGCTAGTTCCCTTTAATATATAATATTGTATCTTATTAAAACCCGTAAAGTAACTAAATAATGTATAACAAACGCGAAAGTCTCAAACAAGTAATAATAAGTTTATAATAAATAAGTTGAACCAATTCGCTTGTAAGAATGTTACCTACTTAGTTTACATAAGTTTTATCTGTGTTTGAAAGTCGTCTGGATGTGTTATTGAAGCTACAAATGAAAGAAACCTGTGCGGTTATACCCGTACATATGTCTAATATTCTATGGACGAATAAAGGGGTCTTTCCCTTTTGGTATCTTGGTGTATTATAAAAAAACCTTGTCATACATTGCCGGACACTTATGACGGTAATCCCCTGCCTAGTAACCACGATCCAAACTCCATAGTCGCTGATCGTTCTTACCTATGTTGGGGATATGCGCAGAGAAACTTCCACCTTTTATTAAATAATATCTTAATTACATGGGATATATCTTAATATATATAAATTACATGTCACTTTATTTGTCCGTTTTACTTACTTTCGCAGGCACAGTGACCCGAAGTGGATCTTGGCCGTTTTAACCGTTTTAACCAATTTTAAACAAATTTTTCATGTATACGTAACTATCCAACGTAAAAATATAAGATATATTTTATTTCAATAATGGCCGCGTGGCCCGGTCAGCTAGTTTTCTTATAATTAACGAAGTCATCTCATCACACAACCACAAGCTACATACTCTATACGATGTCCATTATGAGATGAATAAGTCTGCCATTGTTACTGCTCAACCATCACGTATAAACATGAGGCAATGAAAATGGATATTAATAATTATATATTATACATATGTTTATATTGGCGCAAGAGTAGTTTTCTGGAGTTACTCCATGAGAAAGATAAGGCGAGGAGTAAAGTCGTGTCTTCCCCGAAGATGCTACCAAGGTAGGTAGGCTTCCGTGTCTCTGTGATCTCCAAGGCTATGCCGGACAATAACCATACTGGATTTGGGGCGGATTCTTAGGGGAGCAGATTGCGGTGTGGATTGGGAAGAATGGCGGGTCCGATTCGGACGCACTGGTGGCGTGCTCATTTAGAGTACTGGGGCCAGGAGTCAAGATGAAAACCTAACTTCATTGCACAATGAATTTAGGTTAGCATCTGTTCAGCAGCAGCCTGAACTAGCGAGGCTATCAAATCCTATTTAGATGTTTCGGTTTGCTATCATTTTGATTATTAATTTCCCGTAAATTCCCCTGTAGACCATGTAGACTTTGCTTTATAGCTGGGTCAGTTAAAGCACAAACAATTGCCTCTTTGCTACTTGGTTAATCCGGTACTGGCCGCCAGTAGGCGGTCGATGGTCGTCTATGGCCTTTAGTGACTTACCCAGTTTCTTTCACTGACCATTAAAGCCAATCTGGGTAGCGAACCAGCTTATTGAATTTAATATTTCAATATAACCGTACTGGTTTCGATACTACGATACCTTGTAACGCTTGTACGTACGCCGAATGCGTTACTACTGCGATCGTCTTTTTTCGTAATACGTCAGGACGTATTGCCGGAGCCATAAATTTTTATTTTTAGGTCTCGTCCATGTAAGTGCATCTACGGTCGTATATCATACGCGTACGGCCATACCTCATGACGCCGGCAGACAATGGGCGGCGATCGCGGCGCACGCGCATGAATCACAGCGCGCTTCCGTTCGCGCCGCGCCAGCGGAAGGGACACTCAGGGCCGGATTAAGGCCATATATTGCTCATCATCAGCATTATCGGATTGTCTTCTTCGTGCATTTGTAAGCTTGCTTCAAGAAAAGACATACAAGAACCGGAGATATGTCTACAGGCGTTACTAAACACTTGTTAGTGTGTCCAATTGCAAATACGCAGTGTCTGATAGCTAGACTAGTCACTTGAAGACCGAGCTCGTGGCGGGCTCTAGGGGAGATCTATCTCCAGGAGTGGACATGCAGTTCATGCTCCTTTAAGTATTTAACCAAATGGAGCGAAACTACGGCTATAACAAAAGTCTATCAAATTCGGTGGGCGACGCGATGTGTACCTACTCGCTTAACACTAATCTAATTAGTAACATCAAATTTGTCAACATTATTATACTCACATACAAAAATAATACCTCACACTAGCTTATAAACATTGTATGTCTCCGAAATGGGTTATTGGTCTTTTTACTTTTGGCAGAGTGGTCGGTGGCCTCTCCGGTTGGTTAAATATTCAAAGTCATACTCCAATAAAATATTACCACCCTTAAATAGATGTAAAATATACTTAGATATCCCCAATTTATCAAAATGTATTTAATTAAGTAAGTAAAGTAATCAGCTCAACTAGGCTTTTTTGTAGAATTTTGTCACCTACTCGTGTCGCCCATAAGCCATGGCGTCGGTGCCGAATACTCTAATCCGGCTCTGGCCATATTGACACATAATATTATAATCCTTAATGAAGCCTTATGTACGGCGTTGAGAATTTTAATGTATCACTTTTCATTGGCTATACCCATAACTGCTGTGGCTTCGCGCGGGCCCAAACTTTTTATAGTAATAGAACATAATATTAGAAGTATGTTGTATGTTAGTCTGGGAATGTTGCATGCTAATGGTATATGGATAATTGTAATTTCGGATTTTTTAAAGCTAAATATTGAAAGAGAGAGCATAAGCTTATGTCTCTTTCTCTCTGATTTAAATACTCATATTTAAACTTCCCGCGAAGATCGAAACTCGATCTAAGTGAAACTTTTTTTGTAATTAAAAACAAAAACATATGACATGTCACCGTAACTAAGGTAAACAATTTATGTATATACATCAACTACGCTTTCAACACTTGCAAAAGACATATATAGAAATTTCATCAATACCTTACCTACGTGTGTCTTACTTATATATCAATGTGTCAAAGGAGTGGTAGTGTGTGTAAAGTTTTATTCATTAAATTAAAGTAGTTTAAACAAAAAACATTATTATTAAAAAATATTAGCGTTCTGCTTCTACTTCTACTTCTCTTACACAAAAAATATATGTGGCAAATTTCATTCTCCTCCGTCCGCGCATTTTTCCCATAGTTTTTATTTCACGTATT
>LUGF01051317.1:238707-249102 GCA_001625245.1 Calycopis cecrops | reverse complement strand
CAGAACCACTTTTTACTGCGGTAGAGTTGCTCATTCCTACGGGACATCGGAATTTCGGCACACTGCAAACAAACAATAACAAATCACTTTGATTAGTTTATTACTACGCTACGCGAACGAAGTCGCAGGCACCAGCTTGTTACCATATATATTTACAAAGTTTACCGAACCTATATAAAAATCATGTTTGTGCGAACATTAGGTACATTTTAGTAAATTATGCACTGCTTTAGGATTTTTAAGTATGTATTATGCAATTAAGCAAAAATAAATTTCGATTTTTTTATTATATTTTATATTATTATTAATAGAAATAACTTGACCAAATTCACCAGAATTTACCGTCGGACTTGCACCAGGACCTTGACTTACACCACGAATAAAACTTGTATTAATTGAAGAATTTTATTTTGCTATTTTTCACTGAACAGTTATTTTATTCCAATCATTGTTCAGTGTAAACTATGTATGAATACTACCGCAAAATATTTATTCATTTTATTATTTATGATCTAACATAAACATAATAAATGCTTAAGCTAAAATGTAAAACATCAAGGTTAAAAATAATTAGTTAAAACTTAAGGTGCTATATAAATATAAAACAGAAATATTTCAGTAAGTATATTATAAAATATAAATCTTTAGATGTAATGTTGTGTGAATAGAATCAATTAATACAATCTACATCACAAAGTAGGATTTAAACACAATTAAAAACTACTACTTAAACAAATTAAAGAAACCTGATAAAACGTAGCCTTGAATATCAATCTTAGATCATAAAAATAACCTTTAAAAAATGGAATAAACAAATTAGAAAAAAAGGTTATCAGCATCTCGATGGCTTATCTGCTGATAACGTGCATAGATAATCTCAGCGCACAAACAACGTAACTGTATATCTACGATAAGACTTTAGGAGGATTTTGAGTGCGATAATTTTGGAACGAATAGTTTTATTGGCATACACAGCGTGAGAATAATCCCAAAGTTAGCTTCGCCTTAAAATTTGATTTTGTCATTTTTTTTGAGGAAAGGTTGATTCCAAAAACGTCTCCTAGTTTATCGAACCTAATATTGATTATGGACAAAATTTAATAAAAATAAGACAATCCGATTAATTTTTTGGGATTTTTGTGCTTGTGAAGATCGCGAATTGCGAGTCTTTTGGTGTGTCAACTCCATTTCATTACCATCATCATTATCAGCAGCCAAAAGACGACCGCTGCTAGACAGAGGTCTCCCCCAGAGAGCGACGCAGATCAGACAAGCTACTGGCATCCAGCAGACCCACGATCTTGACTAGGTCATCATCTCATTTAGGCCATATACAAAATAAGAATCGTCGGACCCTGATATCTTCCTCGGGGGAGCAATGCGAAAGTGAGGATTCGATCAATTCTCACGATCATCTATTCCTGTGCCCACTGTGCCCAAAGACTTGCACATGAGACGATCTAGCGACCAAAGATGTTGCTAAAGCTGTAACGCAATGTTGGTCGGATAAAATTTGATCGGTTGAATAATTGATCCGAATAGAAGAAAAAGTCCATCTGTATTGTTTTAAATCCATGACCCGCTACAGTGTATCACATCACTTCAGGGCGATGTTGTGAATAGCCTCTCAGGTAGTAGCAATACAGGCGTGATTAGGATGCAGTCCAGCAAACGACATATACCAATCCATTTTCTGTACAGGCAATAAGTATTTCGCAGAAGCAGTTGAATGGGAATGTTGTTGTTTCGGCTGCTCCAGTAGGTGCAACACAAAACAATGTCTAGGCGTGTCGTTCAGGTGCATTCAACTGTGACACACGGAAGAGACCGAGAACCGCTCTGCGACTTTGATCGTCTGATATAACCGTGGGTATTCTCATCAAGATCAGCGCCAGATTAAGCTCTTGGAGACCTAGGAGTCTTCTCAATTCCTCCTTTTGGGTACAAAAATGTTCTTAAGACCTTTAAGCCTTACGGCGCCCGGCGTTGCAGCCCCCTTAAGCCCGGCCTATGTCTGGATCCGGCACTGATCATGAATACTTTAAGAGCTAGGTTCTTCTCAGTGCAGCGCTTGCCATTATTTTCTTTCCTCCGCAAGGCTCTTTGCTTTTCCGTAAGACATGATATTAATTCTTTCTTTTGGTTTGCATTCTATTGGTAAATAATGTAATTGTATTTTAGCTATATTAAGCTATACCTAATAATTAAGCGTAGACTACTTTACACGTTAAGATTATTTGAGTCCTAATTTGAATAGAGCAGTTCTAAATTATTGATAGGAACAATTAAATGATTAATATTAGTGTTTCTCGTAGGCTCTATTTCTAATCACACAAGAAAGGATTTTTATAGTATAAGGAGACAAACGAGCAATCAGATCATGTTGGAGATCATGACTTCGGACTCCAGTAGACATTCGCATAATTTTTACTCCGTTACGTGGCCCTTCTTTCCTTCTCCTCCTATGGGAGAAAGAGACAGCAGAACTGCCATTTTACGGCGATATCGTATGAGCGAGAGGTGCCTTCCCGGTACTGCCAGAAAATTCGGCAACAAAGCAGAATGCACTCTTACTAGTAGATAGAAAGGTACTATACAGAGATCATCTTCCCAGTCCCCCAGATCCCAGTGCATTTGTACGTTGGTGGGTGTTTTATACCAGAAAATGTACAAGTGAAGAAAACTATCACACACATTCGTAACCTGCTCTACCCATTTATATGGTATAACAAGATATAACTATATACAGCCTTCTTCCTATGCGGCCAGGCGTACCAACTTGACGTTAATATCCTGACAGACAGTTATTAATAAACTGCTCCATAGACCATAGGGTTAGAATTACAGGAATCGTAAAGCCGGTTTGCAGCCAATTAGTCCTATAATAGCCGCGCTACGGAAGAGGGCGATATTTCTGATCCATGATCTTAGATCATAATGAGTGTAACAGCAGTACATCGTGTGTCTAGCATTAATGTACTCGCGCAATTAGCTAACGGCGCATTGCAGTACCGTTTGGTAGTGTACAATGCAACAGGGGTTATAGACTTATGTGACAAGTTCTGAGGCACGAGAGAGTCGAATTAGGGATGATGGAAGTTGGAACTGACGGGTGAATAGCCAGGGTCAATGAATAACCGTATTCTGTCTGATGTGTCTACCGTTTAGCCCAGGGTTTCTTAAACTTTTTGCATTCACGAACCCCTTTCCAAAATTTAAAAGTTCTGCGGACCATCAAAGAATATTTAAAAAATATAAAACATATACCCAAGTATTATATTAAAAATCACTATATGTACCTACACAAGAAGTTTAAGGTTTAACGTGGACCCCTAATACAGACGCCAGGGATCCCGAGGGGGTCCAAGAACCCCACTTTAAAAAACCCTGGTCTAGCCTAAGCAGCATCGTGGTCGTCGCTTTTTTTCACGTTTTTTTTTGGGCATGATTCTGTTTCATATTCTGAGCGAGGCGACGCCAATAGACACCGCACATGTCCATTTAATGACCACAATTTTATTACACCACAATATATTCATAAATAATAAACAAGTGTTACAGAGCAAAAACAAATTTCACTAAAACGTGTTTCACGTTTTTTCGTTCACGTTGGCGAATATACCCTTTGCACTTATTTGTGAAAAGACTGCAGAAATAAATGCATGTAGGTACCTTCGTACCGACGATCTATATAAATTACACTGCTAACTTTGCTGCCAGAAAATTCTAGAAAAACCATGGTTATCGAGTTCTAAGTAGACGTAGAATGAAAGAACAAAAAGTGGAGAGGCTATTATTGCGTCGCATTGGAAACTTTTTTGTGGACTGTGTAGACAGTGGAAGCTCGTTTTTACCGTACCTAACGGTTTTAGCAGTAAAACTCACGCTTTACCCTAAAATTTAGTTTACCTACCTATACCTAACTTATAATAATAATAATATATTTATTTGCGAAATCACACTGCACTAGTTACAAAAATTATATGCCTACTCAATTATAATATAGGTAGGTACATTTAGATGAATTACAGCGAAAATAGAACAAAAAGAAATAACAAATACAAATACAAAGTTCACTAACAAAGAATATTGTCAAGAGATAAAAGAAATCTATATCTAATAAAACAGTAAAATCCTTGTGTAAAAAATAGTGAATGCACTGAATATATTTACGAAAAACTAATTGGGAGCGACGTTAAAATAGTATTAGAACACTTCTCAATGTTTTTAATTTTTTTGTGTCTGTTTGTCCGGGCTAATCTTCGAAACTACTGGACAGATTTGAATGAAACTTGTTGTGGTGTATAGATACTAAGCCTGGTCAACATCAAAAACACTTTTTACTGCGGTAAAATCGCTCATCCCTACGGAAAATCGGAATTTCAAGCAAGCAAACGATAACAAATCACTTTGATTAGAATATTACTACGCTATGCGAACAAAGTCGCAGGCACCAGCTAGTAAAAACAAATGTACACTTACACGAGTTAGTTGTAAGGATTTATGAGCTATGTAGCAGCGTGTCCCGCAAAAAGATAAGTCCTCGGCTTAAGTTAAGTATGACACCCTAAAACCGATTTTCAGGACCACCGATTATATCCTTTTTTCCTCTGACGGCAATAGCAGACGACAAGAGTACATGTAGAAATTATATTATGTACATTATATGTAATTATATATTATAAAGAGATTTCTCATTATCTCATCATGAAATTTCTTTCTTTTACGTAAAAAATATTTTATTGTGATTATAATGTAAAAGATAAAGTCGTGTGAAATATTGATGCCAGCGTAACGCTTTACGCTGCTCAAACACGCTTTCATATCGGAGAAAACGATTATTTCAGAATAAGATATGTTCGTTCTTGAGAACCAGTCCACGGGTCGGAGCTGACATACATAGCTTTTTTTTAATTATTTCAAGTAGCAAAAGTTCGATTAGAAAATGCTCGAATTCCGGCAGTTGGTATGTACTGTAATCTCTATTCCCTCATTCTCCTATGAGACGGCAATCCGATACGACAGAACGCGAGTAAAATCAGGCACAGGACCGACAGTACTGGGATTTGGGACATTTTTTGGTCGAACTCGGGACCTCACGACTGTGTTTTGAGATGCAATAGGTTCCTTATAAATTAAGCGTTTAGCCGATAATATAGTCAGTCTTAATTCGGCATTCGGTTATTTTATCACTCCACCTAACACCTGACCGTATAGTTGAACATGCTTACCACCATGAAGCTGTATTTTTTTATATTATACAACGAAGCACATTTCTAGTATTAGAAAGATAAGGATTAGAATAGTTCACTTGTAAGTTCCACTATTCAGCGCTGGATCAATCCCTGGCGGGGCCCATTGCGTTGATACCTTAGAGTTGAGAAGGGGTTACAGGTACAAAAATAATGTTAAGGACCTTAAGTCTTACGGAGCCCCAGGCTGCAGCCCCCGTAAGCCCCCATCTGACTCCGCCACGGACGCTGCCACTATTGCTATTTAACAGTGGGATTTACAAAAGTACCTTTACAAAACATTATTATCTAAGACTAAAAACCATATTATGTTGTTTCAGAAAGTAATGTAGTCATAAAAACTTACAATGAAATATAAGTGTATGTAAATGTAATTCCGTTATTTCATCTACGATAAACAGCACCTACATGAACTGTACAATGTTTATGGGTTTTGTAAAATACTTTTTTTGTTAACATACATTGGCAATAGGTAGGTACATACGTTTTACAGTTACGTTTTTATTTTTTGTCCAGACGGAATATAAATTACCAAAGTATCTAGGCATTTAAGCACGCATTTCAAAATGATCATCACTCTTGTAACGATAGCTGTTGTAAGCAGGTCATTTATGTTGAACGCAAGGCACCAGGTCCTGCTAGTCTCTACACAGCTCTATCTACTAAATATCTAGAATTTTAGAGTAATTTCTACACTTAGGTAACCCAGCGAGCATGAGGTGAAAAAAGTTACACTCAGCATGAGGACATACCCTTGATGAACCTTAATATACTTCGTGTTATGTGTTTATAGAATTTTATTTATTGTAATAATTGTAGTGTGCAGAAGAGATGATAGAACTTTAAGGAAACAAAACATGAAAGTGTTTAATTTTGAAATTATTATTATTTATTAATAAACATTTTAATCAACAATTAAATTATAGACATCAAAATATCTTGTTAGGTGACTGGCACCCAGCACACATAATAATGTCGTCCTAACCGATTTCGGCTACGGCCGCCAGTATAAATAGACAAGCCAACTGCGCAGGACATATAATGCACAAGTGTGTGCGCAGACACAAGTGCACACTCTATTCCCTCATTCTCCTATTCCGATGAGACGGTAATCCGACACCACCAGAGAGAAATTAGCCGCAGGACCGACGGCTTAACCTCCACTCCGAGGCACAGAGTGTAACACCGCCAACTTCCTGACTCCGGACTGGCATTAGAAATTGAAAATCCCAATAACAATTTTTGGTCCGTCCCTGTATTCGAACCCGGGACCTCACGTCTGTGGTTGAACTCGCTAACCATTTTTAGAACTTACAACCAATGGAGATGCCATACAAACGATCACAGTACAACTTTTTCTGCCATTATTTGAGGGAGGTGAGGTAAACATATATAGCAACACTAAGAATACCTAATCTTCATATTAAATTCTTTTAATAAGGTTTTTATTAATTGGTAAATAAACGAATAAAAAGCATTTACTCGTTAGAGTGGCCATCCATGGTCCACCCACATTAGTAGTATACAAGGAATACTAAAGTACCTACCTATATGTCAAGCGAGTAGTACACTATAAAGTTTAAAATGTTAACAGTCTAGCGTCGATAGTGCTGGCCAATTCGGCTGCGAACTTAGATGAAGTATACATTAGATTGGCAATGCAATAGAGAAAGAGCATAGTATACGTATGTTAGAGCGAGATAGATATACGAGACCATTCACATACGTCCTAACGGCCTGTAGCGGCCTAGCGTAAGTAATGAACGGCACATTTTCCTCATTATATAGAAAAATCTATATAATGAGGAATATGTGCCGTTCACTCGTTTTAAAATAATAACAAATACGTGAATTCCTCTTGTAATTTACCTTGAATTTTAGAGATTGACAGTTGACAATATCGATAACTTCTTATCGATATAATGTCAACAGACTAGTAGATACATATTACGCATACGATGTACCTATTTTTTTATAAATTAAACTATGTTTTAGATTTCCTCAAAGTCAAAATCTTCAACAAAAATGGCTAAAAATGGTTAACAGAAATAGTCCAGTCAATAGGTACTGTGGAAATGAGTTTTTTTCAAAACGTCTGTTGAAATGAATTTTGCGACGACGCTCGTACGCCATAAACTATTGATTTTAAGAAAAAAATGATAAAAACATAAGTTGTGGGAATTTTTTTGTAGGCTAATTTTGTACATAAATGTTTCTTTAATAAAATGCCTCGAAAAGGAGATATTCCCATAAACTGTTATAAGGCACCATTTTTTCAAGATGGTGGCGCGAGCGGTGGAGATACGAGGTGGTAAAGTTGAAATTCGGAAAGAGCATACCGAAATCCAAAAAAAACAGTTTTCAAAACTCCCGGAAAACTTGCCAGGTAAACCCAATTTTTCGACCGAATGACTGGACTAAGAGGAATGCCCAGAAAATATTCGACTAATATATACTATGCAGTAAGCATTCCGAACAAAAATGCTTTTCTCATACAGGCGTACCTACCTTTTTACGCCTCTATGAGGTGGAAACTGGTTCGCTACCTATGCCGGTATAACTTACTTATTTATTTTAGTGTAAATACGTAATGGATATAGTAACTCGTTTTTAAATCATATCAAATTAAATCAACACCTTATTTGATGAAACTAAAGTCATGTTACTTACTTATTATTATTTAATTATATTAGTTGCAAAATATAAAATTTAAACCTCTTTTTCTTTTTGTATAATTTCTCATGGTCAGTCAGTCGTCAGTCGCCAATATGGAGAGCCGAGAGCGCTCCTACAAGGTGGAGTCTTAATTTATGATATTTGTATCTCAGTATACGCATTTTAATATAATAAAACCAAGTTGACTAATGACTTTAAGTCTAATATTGTTATTTATATGTTGCACCTTACAATACAGAATTGATTTTATTCGAAACATAGAAATGAAACATCGCGTTGTCTTTCTTTCCCTGTATTCCTTAAAGTAAATGTTCTATTTGAATAAAGAATAGCGTCTTACATGGAAATATACCTCTACCTATTCTATCTACCCAATTAACATATTATTAATCATAAATGTATAATATGTATGTACTTCTATTTTTATAGGGATCCCGCTTCTAGACTACATAGTTTGTGCTAGTGGCTGAAATGTGAACCGAATGCTACCAAATTTTCGTTTGTACGTAGGCATGATATGACATATTATGTCAACATGTCATTGTCACTGTCTTTTGCTTAGTGTTTTGCTAGCACTTGATTCATAAAATGATCACTAGAGCGGCGAAAGTGCTGCATCTATGTTTCATGCACGTTCCCTATTGAGCATTTGAAATGCAATAAGTCGGTAGTTCGAATACTGCCTAATGCCTATCCCTGTTAATACATACTTATAGTTAATTCCTTCAATAAACTTTACTTTTAATATAATTTATATTAAAACCATTTAAAAATATAAATGCGGTTTAACCCCCTCACTAAATGAAATGCAAAGAATTGATTATTTTACGTTTTTTATACTATTTATGAAGATTATAAAAGCATAAATTCTTCGTATATCAAGTTATCAGATGTTCTAATGAAATGTCAATTCATTATTATTTATCTCCTATTTTGGAGTAACAATTTTATTTACAATTAAACAATTTCAGGATAACAACGCATTAAAAATCAGATACTTTAAAGACAAAATTAAAATAAATAAAAAGATATAGTTAATGGAATGTATTGTTACTTCTTGATAGAAATTCATATTATATTATATAAAATATTATACTTTTTTTATACTATTTCCACTTTTTATCGATTCAAATTTCAATAAAAAGAAGTTTTTATGAATCAATCAATCATATTGCCCCGTCACTATCCATGTACTACTACATTTAGAGCTACCAAGGTACCACGAACATTTCCATAATGAAAGTGCCTTTACATTATTTTAAGATTTAAATATAATATTTTCTTGTCCTATTTGTATTTATGATTAAATACTTATGATAAAAAAAACAGCGTTGTCTCGAAGAATTGAAGTATCGGATCGCCTTTTACAAACAGAAACTGCACAATTAAACATTTTTCGGGAGCACTTATACACGATAGGGCCAGTCGAACGTCAAATAGTTTTAATAAACGTATATTATGGCCTTATTATGACCAATGTACTTCGGCGGAGGGGAAGATCCAGCTTAGCCGAATCTATTTATATGCTCTAACCTAGCTAGACTAGACAAAGGGGCAGTCATAAGCGTAATTCCGCGTACTTGTGACGCGCGTGACACGCCCACTTAGCACTTCTACGAGTTTTTAATGTTACATGGGCTTAAACGACGTGACCAAATAAATAAAATAATTATTTAATATATATCAATACACGGTTATATATATTACAATATTTCGGTTTCTCGGTATATTTCATTAATCGAAATTAATTAATTATAGCGATAACGATATAATTGGAAATAGGTATATGCAATATACTTGGACTCTTTGATTTGTTTCTTAGGAACACAACAAATATATTAAATTAAAGTGTCGTAGTGTATTTTTTTTATTTTTAGTGAATATTTACCCAAAAAAAATAGCTAATAATGGTTTGATAAAATTACTGGCAAAAGTTCAAACTTGTAGCGTCAAAAGAAAATGAGTATTAAATTATGAAGCCAAATGTCAAAGTGAAAAATGTCAATTCATGTCAATTGTCAAATAGGTGCACTCTTAACTACGACTCATAATATAGTTTCTCGAGTATAAATTTAAGTGTTTTATTATATGGGTGCATTAGTTGCTCGAACTTCTCGGACCACAATGGCAAATCTCGAAGTCCAAAATTTTATCAAAAATGCAGTTCAGCAAGATAAAGTTGTTGTATTTTCAAAATCGTACTGCCCGTATTGTAAATTAGCTAAAGACGTACGTGCAATATTTTCGTTTATATTTTTTGAATTTCTGTCCTTTCTTTACTTTGTTTTTTCACACGTTCCTATTTTTTAGATATTTGCTAAAATTAATCAACCGATCACAGTGTATGAACTGGATGAACGTAATGATGGACCAGTTATACAAGATACCTTACCATCAATAACAGGATTTAGAACTGTAAGTTGTAACTTTTTACTTTGTTTGTTTTCTGTGACTCATATTTTTATTA
>LUGF01051317.1:172638-238081 GCA_001625245.1 Calycopis cecrops | reverse complement strand
ATAGGATTACAAAGTTAGATTTGCAGTCGGATTGCAATAAAATAACAGTTGTAGATAGGTTCCTAGATGTATGAGGCATAACGGGAGGGGTATAGGGTGGGAAAGGGTGTGTTCAGCCCATGAAACTGAACAACATTTGCATAGGAAAATATGTCGAAATATTTAAAAAAAAAACAATTTTTTATACCAATTCTTCTTATTGTCGGTAGGTACAAATTCTATAGTAAAAGGTCGTGCCACATTGCATCTTGCATGCAGTCGAATCGGGCTGGCGCGATCGGGGAGTTATCTCTCCTGTAACCTCTCGCTGACATATGACTGGCGTAAAGTGACAGTTGTGCTGTCGCGTTTCGTGCAGTATGTTAGTAGCCGGTGGCCCGTACAGGTGGGAGGAAAAGGAGGGCAGTGCATCTGTATTGCCTCTATGTGGATGTGTATGGGTATCGGTAGTCATGAAAATGGCTCCGACTGCTCGTGAGCTACCATAGATCATAAAAAAAGGAGAGGGGAATGTAGCTCTGTTTCCTGGGCTAAAACATTTTTAGTAGTCCTTTGTGTTATGTTCAAAGATAACTTCTAAAATGATCGACGGAATTTACCAAAAACGAAACAAGTAGGACTATCTACAAAAAGAAGTGAGATTCCAACAAAAACAACCTGTAAAAAAACAAGTCTCGCAGCTCAATTTTTCTACCATAAAAAGTTGTGAGATCCACGTAATACTAAGTCGGTTAATTTATTTAGTCCCTTCTTAAGGAACTTTCTGTATTTAGTTATTATCATATCAATATTAAAAATCTTTTACGTTGTAAATAAAAACATCGACTTGGCCATCGCATTATTCGATTGTTTAGTGAGGAATTGGTTGCACTAAGTTCCGATTAAATACCCCATAACAATGTTGGACTTAATTATGTCATCCTTGGGAAAATTATACATTCATTTTGGAGATGAGAGTTTGAAATGAAAGCTAATACTTACTACTAACTAAATAAGTATGTATGTATTAGGTACCGTATGTATTTCCGCTAAAAGAACACCCTTTGTCGTGTCTCCTCAATTCCAGAACACTCCCCTCATAGCTACAGCTAGCATTGGAATACTGGGCGTCGACATATCGAGTAACGTTCAGTTTCGCGGTCATTTGGAAGCGAAGGCTAAATTAGCGTCGCAAAAGCTAGGTGTGCTCGGCAGGGCGAAGCAGTACTTCACACCAGCCCATCGGCTGCAACTTTACAAAGCGCAAGTCCGACCGCACATGGAGTACTGCTCTCACCTTTGGGCCGGAGCACCGCAATATCAGCTCGATCCATTTGACCGTATACAACGAAGAGCGACTCGAATCGTCGATAACCAGTATCTCACCCGCCAGCTTGATACTCTTGCCTTGCGTAGAGATGTCAGCTCGCTGTGCATCTACTATCGTATTTATCACGAGGAGTGTTCCGAGGAATTGTTCGGATTAATACCTGCAGCTGAATTCCATTATAGGACTTCGCGCCGAAATTCCAAATTCCACCGTCACCACCTAGATCCACCGAAGTCTATTACTGTGCGTTATAAGCGCAATTTCATCCCACGCACCATTTCAATATGGAATCAGCTGCCCCCCTCGGTATTTCCGGACCGATACGACCTAGGGATCTTCAAGAAAAGAGTTTATTCTTTCCTCAAAGGTCGACAACGCATCTGTTAGACCTCTGGTGTTACGGATGTATGTGGCCATTGGCGTTCACTTTACATCAGGTGACCTAACTGCTCGTTTGCCTCCTATGCTATAAAAAAAAAAGATATGTACATTGTGTTTTCAAGCGATGGCCAAGTCGATGGTTTTATTTAAAATGTAAAAGATTTTTAAAATTGATATGATAATAACTTAAGACAGAAGGTTCCTTAAATAGGGACTAAATAAATTAATAAAAAAATAAAATAAACGACTTGGTATTACATGGATCTCACAACTTTTTATGGTAGGTAAATTGAGATGCGAGACTTGTTTTTTGACAGGTTGTTTTTGTTGGGATAGTCTTTATAAATATTTGATGACAATGCAATGGTAAGAATGTGACAAAGGAAACAAATAATAACAACTTAAAGAATTGATATCTTTAGAAAAGGTAATTACTATGTTTCTCTATTGACAGCATCGAAATAGAAAACTCTTTCGATGATTGACAGTAACTTGTAATTATTTATTGTCCATTATGAACCTAGGTATTTGAGTGATACAAAAATGAATGGTATTTTCCTTTAAATTATTTTTTTAAGATGATATTAAATAATAAGTTTAGGATACTAAGCTTGAGCTTCAGTATTTGATTAAATATTTTTTATCTCTATATTGATAGAATTATATTTATTAACCTTGTTCTACAAACAACATACCCTCATTTTTTTTTGCCGCAGGGAAAATGCTTTTATGCACCGTCCAACCGGCCCTGGGTGAACCGGGAGGGTGTGTCGGACTCGGAACATTGTGAACCAATGCCGACTAAAATCCACTGCGAGAGCCCTCGGCCTCCGTGAATGAGTGTCCCGGATAGGGCACTCCGGCGAATGGCCGGTCTACGGCTACAGACCGGTCTTCATCGCAAAGAGGGGTCACTCCGGCACTTAGAGCGACCCCGACAACTCCGGAGCCTTAAATGGTGTCAGGTACCCAGCCTGAACTCCCGGCTACGGGAATGACGGGTGGTAGAAGCCGCTGGATGTAGCGTGTCCTACGAACCCCTACCCGTCGGGCTGAACGAGACTGCCGCCTCTTCCCTGGCGCGCTCCGAAGCCTCTCTTTTTGGGACATTACGTCCAAACAATAGGAGGTCACCGCTATCCAGGCACTATCGCTTTCAAGCAGCGTCTGTACTACGCCTGACAATGAGAGGTCCTGCCATCCGAGCACCTCTTGCAAGTCGTGACGTTGTCGAGTCCACGTAAGACACCTCAAGCGTATGCTGTGCTGTATTTTCGACAGTTCTTCAAGCATGGCATATCGAATCTGGATCTGAGGGCCCTTCTATAAAGGTACTCGCCAAAACAACGGTGACCAGTGAGCACCTGCGTCAAGCGGAACGTAAAAGGCTTGAGCTTCCTGTTCATCCATCGTTCAAGGACTGGTAGAATTGCAGCGATAGTATGCACGCCGTACTGATGCTGCGCCTCCTCCCACCTGCGGAACATAAGGTCCTGCCCTCACAAGCGAATTCGTAGGATTTCTTCCAGCGTGGACCGTTCTCCACGTGCCAAGAGGACCCTCATTTCAGTAACCTGCACCAGTCTCCAAACCCCCAGCCATGATAGCTCATAGAGCTCTTCTAGCTCAAGACCCGTGTCGGCCACTTTTTAGCTGCCGCGCGTGAGCTGCTCCCCTCCGTCAGAGGGGGGGAAAGGAGGACACCCGCTGTCCTCCTGGCCAAGATAATAATAGTAGGTATAACCTATTAATCGCAATATTCCGGTTTGCCTCCTCCCAGATTAGCTGGGAAAGAAGGGGGGGGTCTGCACCCCCATCGACCACAAATTACAGAGGCTCGAGCTACCTTAGGGCACTCGCCTCTCATACAGATGAAGCTGCACTGGGCCTTCAGTCTGCTAGCGTAGAATCGATCTAAAAAAAAAAAGTGCAATGTCATACAATTTTTTGAAGTAAAACTACTACACGCGCGCTTGTCATGGGGAGTAAGCTGGCGAGAGCGTTACAAAAAATCACACATTGGGTGAAGCCCATTCAATTTGTCATTCAAATTCGATTTACGTGAAACTTTTTGTATTTAAAAAATACATATCATATGAAATGTTATGTCATTGTAACTACGGAAGGTAATGATAATGAATAATTAAATTTTTCTTCAGTTGTGTGGTCTAAAACATTGATAGGTATTTTTCTTTAAATATTATCTATTCGGATCTTTTAACTTTTTTATTTATCTACAAGTTGTTTTTAATATTTCTTTTAACAATTGTTGCTTTCGGCCAATAGTTTGAGGTTGTATTAAAGATTGATTCAGTCACTCACAGCATTAAGGCCGTCACACACGTAGCTATAATATATATTAATATAAATTATAGCAAGGCATATTACGATATATTTTCTATACAAATATTCGAGTGACCACACACGCAGCTATAATATATATTTTTATGACGTCACCAAAATATGTCGAGAAACATATTTCGATATATTTTGCCATATTAGTATATATTTTGATATATTAATATATATTTTGATATATCTTGATATATTTCGTGAATACAGTATGTTCCATTTTACGAGTCCGACCGAGTCCGAGTTTTTCTGTTGTATAGGGGGGCAAAAGTGCAATCGCCAGCAATTTTTATGACGGGTAGTCAGCCTATAGACATCCACATAGAGACTATACAGATGCGCTGCCCTCCTTCCTCCTCACACCTTTATGGGCCACCGCACTAAGACACTTAAATTAGGTACTTTAATTAATTAAAAGACAAGTAATGCAATAATAATAATAATTGGTTCAAACATTATTGAAATTACTTGCATAATAATCATTACTTTCTTACGAATTAGATGCTTAAATTACGTTGTATTGTAAATACTATAACAATAAATGATTGAAATATGATTTGTGTTTAATTCTTACCTTAAGCATACTGCTAGACGTTCTTCAGAATTAATGCTTTTGCGCATAAACGTATCGCATTTTATTAAATCATTTTTGATCAATTGATGAAGCTAGACAAATGCCGATCTTGAGCTTCTAAAATACTGTGCAAATTTATTCGACGACCAATCATGATACAAATTAAATTCACCACGAGTTCTCTTTTGTTTTATATGCGCCTCTATCCAGATGGTTCTATTTTTCGGTCCTGATAAGGCCACATGCATATCAAATTCAGCATCGGAATCTGAGGAACTTTCAAATAGACCTAAAAGTAGTGCTCTTGTTGAATTCATTATGAATTTAAGTAGATTTCAAGGTTTGAACACCCTGTACAGGAAGTAAACGCTTAAACCGTGCTCTTGCAATGACGACCGTAGACCGACTGAGGGCAAAATATATATTATAGTATAGCTCCCGTGTGTGGTAGCTAGCTATAATATAATATATAGCAAGGTATATTAATATATATTATAGCTACGTCTGTGACGGCCTTTAGGTAGTAATTGTTTTTGATAATTCTTCAGAAACAGTTTGAGAGCTGAAAAATACAAATAATTCTATTTCATAATACATGTATGCATGAAAAATAACATAGTAATACAGCCGCACTATCATGCTATCATGCTAAACCATGAAATTAGTGTGACGTGCTCGGCCAGTTAATAATAGTACAACCTATTAATCGCAATAAGTCCGGTTTGCCTTCTCCCATTAGTCTGGGGAAGAAGGGGGGGTCTGTCCCCCTATCGACCACAAGTACAGAGGTTCGACGCTCCAGGTGAGTTCACCTCTCATATCGATGAAGCTGCACTGACCTTCAGTCCTTAGCGTAATTTCTATCTAAAAAAAAAAAAAAAAAAAGTGTGACGTAACTTATGGATGGCCCCTTATCGAGCGCGAAAGACAGCATGTTAAGGAATATAGTTTTCTAACATGAAAGAGCTTCAGTAATGTTATAAAAAAATGCTCATTTTAAATTAAAAAACATACTTAAAAGGAAGGAAAGAAATTTACAGGTCGTCTTTAAATATTATCGAACAAGACGCGGAATGGGCCTAGGGCGGCAAGATTTGGGGGTGGTAAATATTCACTTTGAAATTTTAGAGTCGAAAAAAGCCCAAAACTTAAAAAAATATTAGTTTAGATTTTTTTGTGAATCGTGGTACAATTGGTGGAACAAATGGTAAGAATGTATAGAATTTTGTTGATGAAAAAGGGCGGCGTATTGCACGGGGCCTAGGGCGGCAGTACGCTCCTCCACTGTTAGACGCCTATGTAAAGTATGCAATATTATTACTATTATTAGCAAAAAAGAGTTTCGTCTACATGGCAATCTTGAAGATCTCTCCATTACTTGGCTGCGCGTAGATAGCGACGACAATCACCGCATCTACGCGTGCCTACATAGATCCCACAGTGGTTATGCCGAATCTGACCGACTCTTCGAGCACACTATCTAAAAATCTACCGATTCCCTGCTCAAGAAAATCCCAATCGCGGAGATCGTGATTCCTGGCGACTGTAACGCTCATCACACCGAATGGCTGAACTCGCGTTCTACCAATCATGCGAGAAGACCTGTTTACGACTTCTCTTTGGTGTACTTATGGTATGACATAACTGGTCTCATCGCCCACGCGTATCCCTTAATTGGAAGACCATTCGCCTTCCCAGTTGGACCTGCTGACCTCCAAACCGGATGGCTATCAGGTTTCTGTCGATGCTTCGCCAGGCTTGTCAGACCACTGTCTGATCTTGAGTTCGGTGCCTCTAAATCGTATATTGCAGCTATGTTTTGAAGGCCACTGGCACGTCTGGCACTATAGGACGACAGACTGGGACGGGATGTGTCTCTTTTATGCATCACTAGCTTCAGCTTCACCCGCGTAAATTTCGGTCCTGTAGAAAATAGAAAATCATCCCATGGCATCCCATAGAAACATTTTTCGGTATAAAAACTATCCTATGTGTTAATCGAAGTTACCACCATATCCACATACAGAAACGTGAAGGAGTAAAAAAAAATCAAAATCAAAAATCAAACATACAGACTTTCGTATTAATAATAATGGTAAATGTAAGTAGGTTGTAAATAGGTAGGTACCTACTTATTGATGTAAAATTTATTGTTGTTATTTATTCAACTCTTGTGGCAGAGTCGACATCAATGTAGTTGCGGGTTTTTCATTTTCTGATCAATTCGTTTACACTTGGAAAAAAAAGGTACCGACTACGCCACAATCAAATTTAAAACCGCCATCTAGCGGTGAACCGTTAAACTAGTGGTTAAAGTAGTGAGGTGCATGATAAATATCAGCAGTAAAACTAAAAGTACCAAAAACTTAAATGTGTGCTGACCAAAATGGATAAAAGCTTTATTGTTAAATCACAGATTTGTGAAGAAGCCAACTACCACTATACCTACAGCCAGTTTTCCGTGTATTTCTAATGACTATAAAGTAGGTACTTTGACATTAAAATAATAATAATGATCGTAAATTCTTTATTTTGGACATGGTCCTTAAAGATAACACTATCAACATACAATTTGTCAAAACGTAATAATATAATATTTTCCGTGCATTTCTAATTACAGCCAGTTTTCCGTGTATTTCTAATGACTATAAAGAAGTTACTTTGACATTAAAATAATCTAAAATAATAATAATGGTCGTAAATTCTTTATTTTCGACATGGTCCTCAAAGATAACACTATCAACATACAATTTGTCAAAACGTATTAATATAATATTAGATAGACTTATCAATACATCATTCGTAATTATAATTGCATTTTCTATTGTCTTATTTTATCTCCCGTCATCAGCCAATGAATTGCAAACTATAAGACACGTACTGCAATTTGGCTACAATGGTGTATAAAAAAGTCCACTAAAAACATTGTAAGATAAAAACATACATATAGAAATA
Source organism: Calycopis cecrops (assembly GCA_001625245.1). Lineage (NCBI taxonomy): Eukaryota > Metazoa > Arthropoda > Insecta > Lepidoptera > Lycaenidae > Calycopis > Calycopis cecrops. Next base: position 230,510 of record LUGF01051317.1, on the reverse strand, counting down.
CACAAGGTAACCATAGATAGGGATGTAGTTGTGGATACCCCTAACCACAGCGGCCGAGGGATTTCGCAGATTTAGTGGGCAGGGGCACGCTTCTTGTACCGAGTCCAACACACCCTACCGGCTCACCCAGAGCTGGTTGGAAAGTGCATAAACGCATTTTACCTGCGTCACAAAAAGAAACACCCGTCCCTCCGAATCAGTTTTCGGCGGCGTGGATTGCGACGAATAGCGGGTGGGACACATTGGTGGCGTGCTTCTTTGGAGCCCCCTGACCCCAGTGATCAGGTGTCTGAGTGGGACCCTGACCTCGACGTTGTAGTAGGGATTGTTCAGAGGCAGCCGGACTGTCCCCAGGAAGACGTCTGGCCTTTTCATCGAGGATAATCTGTAGTAAAACAACACAGTTTTTACAAATAAAGATTTATTTATTTATATTTAATTAGTCGCAGGAGGGATCGTGTTGCCTGCAGACCCTTCAAATATAGCGGCTGAAGGCACCCTTAGAGGCTTAGTCGCTGTTATGAAATTACTTAGGCCAAGAACAATTTAATGCACTCTTAAAAAAAACTGGTGTGAAAGCCGTATCAATTTCAGTAATTTGTGTGCAGTAGATACCCCGATACTTGCATAGCATATAAGTGCACGCAAAGGCACACAAACATTAAATAACATGACACTCAGAGGGACTGCCGATAGAAATGAAGACTTAAAACTATCATCTATACTAATGGACCGATTTAAAAAGTCTTTCATAATTGGAATGCTACATGCTACAAATTAACATACACTATTTTTATACGCGAAAATGCTTCGTTCCCATGGGAAAACGGGTAAACTTCTAACCGATTGGGTTCAAATATTATATAAAGATAGACGTGGAAAAATTTGTNNNNCCCCCCCCCCTCTAACTTAAACGTTAACTTAACGTTTTGCCAATTTTAACTATACTCATTTTCATTCTATTGTCTTTGTTACTTTGTTATTGTATGTGATGTTTTGAAGTAGTGATTTTTAATTCATATTTTATTTTATGTTAAGTCATATTTTGTAGGTTGGTACGACCATGACCTCACCAAACGACTCAAGCGGAAGACCGGCGCAGACAATTTACGCCAGCAAATGCCGAGTTTGAGACCGATTTACTAGGACCACTTACATCTTATAATTTGTAATGTCTGTAATTTTACATTTTTGTGGCTCTTAGTAAATAAATGTTTTCTTTCTTTCTAACTTTTAAAATATGAGAGTGAGATGATATGCTAGATCTCAATGGAAACTTTCAACGAAAATTGGTTTGAGCAATATATTATTATTAGTTTTTGAGAAATAATGCATTTTCAAAACGCCATGAAAAACCTAAGTTATTTTAGTTTCTACACCTATACCTTTCCTTTGTTCGGGACCTTAGGTGTGCGAGTCCGACTCACACTTGTTAGTAAAGTTGTTCTGCATGCGCCCGCGTTTTCTGAGTTGGTACGATCAATTTCACAAATGGCGCCACTGTAATTCCAATGAATTTTATATTTTGCTGTGACAGTTCATGTTGATTTATCTCTTGAGCCCACAGCTAGTAATTTATACCGGAGAGTAGGGGCTAGATTTCATCGGGATAACATGGCGGCGCATCCAGTCGCCGCTACCATTAAATGTATACGGCTCTATAGAGCGTTACTCACCTGGTGTCCGTTTGGTAGCGCCACCAAACTGGTGCGCTACCAACTCGGACTCGTGTACAGAATGCTACAGGTCGCTCCACCATCTTCTATAGCGCTGTATGGTGTCTCACTCATTCGGCCGCCAGTCCGACCACCACGGTGGTGCGACTGGTTGCGCCGCTATGGTGTCCCAGTAAAATATAGGCCTAGAACTATGGTAAGTCGTAGCGCACGTAGTCACGTAGCCACGACCTAACGTAACGTAACCTGATGGATAAAAGTGCACGTGCGTGTAGAGGGAAAGGAGTTGATGTCGCACACCCAATAACAGAATATACCAAAAAAAAAATCTCAAAAAGATTAATTTTATTGAGTGTGGGACCCCAACTCCTTCCCTTCCACACGCACTGCTTCTGTGAATTTTTCTTTCTTACTATAAAATTATTTTGTACTTCCAAGTGCCACTCCAGCTAACCCTGCAAGAATAAATAGTCACATATAAGGCGTTTTATACTTGAACATATTAAAGTTTTAGTAAGAGATGATAATAATAATACCTGTGGACATATCACACCACGTAAGCTTAGCCCCGTGGTAAGTACCGTAAGGACTTGTGTTACGGGTAACTAGACAACGGAAATATATTTAATACGTTTTATAAATTTAAAAAAAAATATATTTTTATTATAGAAATACATATAAGTAATACATAGATAAACATTCATGACCAAGACGGGAATATGCTCTGCTTATCCGAGCCCTGTACCACTGCGCCAGCCTGGTCGTCAAAATAATGCGACATTGCATGCATTCATGCAGCCGAATTGGGCCGGCTCGACCAGGCAGGTACCTCTCGCTAACACTACACCGGCGGAAGTATCCAGTGACCCATGGAGAGGGAGGAGGAAGGAGAACAACGCATCTACATAACCTCAGTCACTGACTGGTTGTTTGCCCCTTATACTATAAAAAAAAATTATAAAAAATATAACTTATTTTAATTTCTTGCTCATTTCCGTACGTTTACATACATATACGTAAGAAACTAATTACACTAGCTTTGTTTTGAAATAAAATATTTTGTATTTTTTTTAACTTTACAATGCAACAACAACTTTAGGGCGACAGCAAACACGAGACTTTTTGACGCGGCGACTGGCGACTTAGCGACCGCTTTTATGCAGTCGCACGACTCAGCGACTCTACTAAAGGTCGCAGTAGAGACGTGCGACTGCATCGATGGAGTATCACGATCTGGCGACTGTATTTAGACGTTAATTGACATACATTAGCGACTAAATCGCCGCGTCTGGCGTCTTGAATATAGTCGCGTATAGTCGCTGCATTCAAATTAAAAAAAGCGACTAAATCGCCGGTCGTCGCGTCTAAAAGTTTCGTGTGTGTTGTCACCCTTACAGTTACAACTTTAAAAATCTTGGAACTTTAAAGTTTCTTTACTATCCTGATATTAATGAATGAATGATAAAAATAAGCGCACGGTTATCGAGAGCGCTATTCCTATCCGGCGACTACTCTATCCTCCAGGAGCCGTCTATCCCTCCCCCACATGTTTATTGCGCAGCCGTGACAGTAACATCAGGTTCACTCAAGGCCACGAGGGGCCGTCGAAACTCCTGCCCCCTATCCCGTGGAGGGACGGATCATTATTGCGTGACCGCGCCATGATTGAGAGTTTTAATGTGTTTGAGCGAGAGGTGTGATTGGCGACCCCTGACAGCCCCACGAGTTAGTTCAGCCGTCCGCCGCTAGTCGGCGCCCGTGCGCCCGCCCAAACTCACCATTACATTGTTTACACGTAAACAAACAGTTTTGTGTGTAAATAAAATTACAAATGGCTATATCGAGGTTGTGATAGTTAAGCAGTCGTAATAGTAGATAGAAACATGATTGTAATTGGAAAGTGTGTGTGATATACGTGGAAGGTGAGTGGTCTTGCCCTTTATCCCTTTATGTACAGGACAGTCACGTGTATTTATAGAGATGGAGAGATCACTGTTTCTTATTACTCTCCCTTTGGAAGGATCTGAACATGAATATTATTTGTTACCGTCGATTGATATTTCATTTAACATTTACAGTAGATGTATGTATATTTATTTTATAATCTGTGGTAATATATTTATGAAATTAAAAAAATATATATTTTACCTATTGATTTAACATTATAATGTTTAGAGATATTTTTTTAATTTTTAAGTTTATATTATAGTCGTTTCCGACGGAATATGTTTATATTTGCCACAATAAGCAAGTTAGCAAAAGCAGTAGCTGAAGACATTAAAAGCAGATTATACCATCACCAGGCTGTACCTAGATCATAACGTACCAGCAGCAATTAATTAATTATACCAGCCAGTCGACGATATTTATTTTGAGTTACGAACAACTCATGTTATTCCATTTAATATTTAGTAAGTTATTGTTCTTTATTTTGATTACAGTTTCAAACATATTTTTCTTAACATTCTACTTGCAAATCTGTCAAGGTATCATTGTAATGAAAACCTATAATAAAACCGTAGAGTCGAACCTACATATGAGATAGACGTTACATATATCAATAATGACCTTACATAGGATTGAAATAAAAACCCAGCAAGCTTTAAATGTATTTTAAAATACTGTAATGATATTTGTTTATATAGATTCAGAAATAAACAATTAACACTGGGCCTATGCAGTCAGTTGCAGGGACAGAGAAATAAACATACTCCTAGTACTGAATAAAAAATGGTTAACTCCACAAAAATTTATAGGAATTTAATTTTTAAGCCTTTTACGACTTGTATAAAAAACCTTAACATAAACTAAACAACACATCTTAAACCAAGTGTCCAAAAAATAACAACGTATCAGAGACCATAAATCGCAAGACGCCAGAAATAAGCCATTCTTGTTTAAGCAAGGAAAATATCACGGAAGCAATTCGGCCGAACGGGGATGCTTCGCGAAATGATCATCTGGGGGGTGTTTAGGGCGGATTTGCAGTTACCAGGCGCGATATAAGGCGGGCGGCAGTTGGGCGCCAGGCAGAGACCGCACGACCCGCGCCCACGGAGCGCGCGCAGCCTCCGGACCCGCGGAAAACTTTTACTGTGGCTCATCAAACGAACTAACTTTAGTGGCGGTTTAGGAATGGAGCCATTTGATTATGCTTTCCGTAGGTAAGATTAGTTGTATTTCTTGTTTTATACCTACTGTTATAAAAAGGATTCATTTAAATTATTAATATATATTAAGAATTATTTATATTTTTTATAAGTAAATAAGTAAACAGGTTGAAAGCATTATATCTAAGAATACGATATCTAAGCTACGATATCGAAAAATAATTAAAATAACGAAATCAACAATATTTCGAATATTTTTTTTTATAAAATAATAAGGATTAAAATGTCTCAGTGAACATCAATTAGATAGTATTTTCATAGATTAAATACATTTTTTTTAATTAGAAACCGCAAATAAAACAATATATCAGTGGCTCAATATTTTTTGTTTAATTATTATTAAGTCACGATCTTGTTAATGTTAATATAAAACAGATAGGCACGGACTGTCTCACGTATTAAAATTTAAAAAAAATATCTCTCTATCTCTGTATATCTATAAAAATGTTTTTTGACCATATAGTAATAAATTACTCAAAAGTATTTGCCAATATTATTATTTACCAAACAGGATTATGACGATAATAAAAGCAATGACGATAGTAAAATAAAATGTTTTGCAGCTACACAGTAAAACCAGCGATATAAATCTTTATATAACGGCTATTCTTTGTGGCTCTACCCTAAAAAGAAAAAGGAGGGAAAATAAACAAGATATAATCTGTAGGCTTACGTTCGATAGAGCAATAAAATTTACCTTTGCGAGCTTATCTTCGTCATCTCCTACCCCAATTTTGCCCGTACACGATAAATCAAAAGTTATGCCACGAATAATATTAATAATAGTTCGGGTAACTATTTATTCTCGGCGAAAGTAATATCGGAACTTGATTTTTCTGAATGATTTATTGTATTCTGTTGTTCATACCACTTTAGATTTTATGATAAGCGTAATGGAAATCTATAAAGTGGGTTCGGAGAATTTGCTTTGATATGGCCGGTTTAGGGAGGAGGAGAAAGGAGGGCAACGAATCTGCATATCCTCTATGCGTATGTGTATGGACGTCGCAGTCGTGGTCATGATCCGCTTGCTAGTTTGCCCCGTTATACCATATTTTTTTTTTTTTTTATGATATAGGAGGGCAAACGAGCTGCCGGAGCCGTTTTCACGACTACCGACTCCCACAAACATTCACATAGAGGCTATACAGATGCGCTGCCCTCCTTTCTCCTCCCACCTCCATGGGCCACCGCCTACTTACACGCAGCACGAAACGCAACAGCACAGCTGTCACTTTACGCCAGTCTCGTGTAAGCGAGAGGTACCTCCCCGGTCGTGCCGGCTCAATTCGACTGCATGCAAGCAAGCAGTGTGGCACTACCTCTTAGCAAATCTCATTCTTTAGTAAGCTTATTGATATCTTACGCGACTATAAAATAGCTTTAACGGAGCCAACGTTTCAGAAGCTTTACAGCAAGCTTCAAGAGTGGACTTTAGTAAGCTGCTTTTTAAAGTATAATGGAATAAAGGAGCAGTCGGACTGCGTTCGAACTGTCCCGGCGAGACCGGAGAGACATCTCCTCTACGCCAGGTAACCGCAGCAGACACGCCGGCACGTTTCGTGCAGTTTATTGAGTTTCCGGTCCATTGGAGGGGAAGAAGGAAGGGGGGCATCTGCATAACAATTGTGTGCGAGTCGTAGATAGCCAGTAAAAGGCTCCTTTCGCTCGTTTGCCTCCTTAAGAAACACATTGTGACAAAATTAGTATAAATTGTTTACACAAATTCAGTCCCACCTCTGATAAATATTTTGTCTAGTATATTATCTATATATTACTTTAATAAAGGCACAGATACATTTTAAGATAGCAAGAAAAATCCGAAATCCGATGTATAAATCAATTCCGATACAGGCAGTGTCACTTTCCCTAACCAAGAAGACAGAATTGTCTTCGCTAGTTCGGCGAACTGTTACGGTAATTGCAAAAACATTGTCATCAGTATTAGGTCCTGGCGTAAGAAAATCAAGTGACACTGTGTCTGTAAAAAAAAACGTGCCAAAGAAAAAAAAAACATTAAAAAGCCAGGCCGGCTTTTGACTGCTGTGCTGTTGGACGTCTGAAATAAAATGAGTTCAATCGTAATAAAATATAGCCGAGTTAATTCTGAGTGTTGTAAGCTTTGTGTTGGACCAATGGTTCCCAATCAGTGGTCAGTGGACCACCAGCGGTCCGCAAAAGCCAAAATATGGTCTGCGAATGATTTTAAATTTAACAGACCTTAAGCCGTTTGGTTACCGTGCAATACCGGATATTTTTATTATACTTACGCTGTAGTCCCTGCTAACGAGAATGATACAAAAGTGGTCCCTGGCCAAGAAAAGGTTGGGAACCACTGTGTTAGACAAAGAATTTCCATTGATGAAAAATGACACACGACAGATAAACGATCGATTATTATCTGAGACCTTCAAAATATTTAAAAATAATCATGTATCAAAATAAAAGGATAAGAAACACTGAACAAGGTAGCCAAATACATTGTCAGGCAGGATTAGCGGTAGCCTTCAAGTATCGCGTACCGTACAGTTTATTAATCACAGAAATATTATTTACAATGCAGAGAGGCTACTAGCGAAATATTTAAAAATCTCGGGTTTCTCAATGTATTGAGTTTGTTGCTACATAGTAGTAGTATAGTTTAGGTATAGATAGGAATTGGAAAATCGTAATAGCACTAATTATACTTTTCCACCCGCTACTTTACGAGCTGAGGCCGTGCATTCTCAGATTTAATGTAATGTGTGTACGTTGTTTAAAATAAAAAACTAAGAGTCATAGATTTCGTCACATATACAATATTAAAAAAATGTTCTGTTTCTCCCTCTCTTTTTCTCTGTCCATCTCTCTGAAAATACTTTTTGACCTTAGAGTAAGGAATCACTCCTCACGGGCCAATGCGTAAAACTAACTAAGCTCTGCTGACGATAGTAAAATAAATAAATGTTTTTCAGCTACACAGTAAAACCTGTGATAAGACATCACATATCTACCGAAAAGAAATAAAATATATTCCTAAAACGTCTATCTCCCAGACGGCTAATGCAAACTAGAATTGAATATAAGAAATATTCATGACGAAATTAGACGAAAATTAGATTCTAACGCGAACAAAATAGCTAATTTTATATTTGCATTTATAGCGTGGCAAAATGCATTTCCAGCTAAATTCGCTTTATGATATAAAAAAAAAAGATTTTGACGTCGAGACGGTTTGAAAAACGAAGAGAGGGACGGTTATCCTCATGTCAACAGACTCCGCTGTGGGCGCTCTTCAGAACCTATTTGTGCTCGTTTATGAGTATGAATTATAAAAGTTTATGTCGGAGCATCACTGTTTTGCTCCGTGTGTGCGTATACCTTCCGCACGGGTGAGCTGGCGTATTAAATATATTCAAATGTAATTCGTATACATGTAGATAGATTTGATTGTCTCGTGGTCTAGTGGTAAGCATGTTCAGGCGCAAAGCGAGAGGACTCCGGTTAGATTCCCGGATACTATCAAGTGTTGCTGAATAGGGCTAGTACGAGCCAGGTAACTCTCGCCCACAAGATAGCGCCACAGTGTGTGAGTTTCCGGTGGCCCATTCAAGAGAAATATACCGGTTTTTTTTTCAGAGACAGTAACCGGTCCGGGCATAAGAGAGAATATTTTCCGGTGCACGGACCTATGTAATATAATTTGTTCTGCACAACTGGACTGTCTCTATCTATATCTCTCATACAGAAGTGGTATATTAGTAGGTATAGATTACCATCATTATCATCATCATCAGCCTATTGCAATCCACTGTTGGACATAGCCCTCTCCCATAGCACGCCACTGGATATTTATTCAAAAAATATTATTCCTCAAAAAAATCGATTATGGCTCTTAGGTCACTTATTTATTGTTGTAAGAATAAAAGATGAAACCGACGGCGGCGGTAGTCACCAAATCCGAATTCTCGTTCGTACCCTCTCTCTACTATCTACTATAAAAAGAGGCTATAAAGCTCCCGAGTTTAGTTTATCTCCAGCGATCCGCAGGGGACGCCGCTGATATCTTTTTATTGCAGACAAAGCAAACGAGCAGTTAACGAAAATGCTTACAGATAGTTATTATTGACACTCACAGTTCTATCACCAGAAGCGTCTCATATATTGTATGCTAGCTTCCGCCCGCGGCTTCGCCCGCGTGGATTTCGGACTTCAAAAATTCATATAAATTTTACTTATTATGTTATTCTGATATGAAAGCTATATTACTGTACAGTTTCATGAAAATCCGTTCAGTAGTTTTTGTGTGAAAGAGTAACAAACACACAAACTTTCGCATTTAATATTAGTAGGATTAATACTAGCTGTTCCTTGCGGCGTCGCTCGCTTTCAAGCCTTTAATCAATATCAATGATCACTAGAAAGTAGGACCTTATGTCCTTTCTAATACTTGTAAGAATGTGTGTACAGAGTTTCATGATGATCGGTTTAGTATTTTTGGTGTGAAAGGGTAACAAACAAACTCACATTCACATAATAGTGTTGCTCGTAACAAATAGACAATAGTTCCTGGTTTGAAAGTGAAGAGCTGCAGCCGTAACCATGCAGAAAACTAAAGCTTTTTTTTTTTCATGATATAGGAGGGCAAACGAGCAGCCGGAGCCATTTTCATGACTACCGACGCCCACAAACATCCACATAGAGGCTATACAGATACGCTGCCCTCCTTTTTCCTCCCACCTCCATGGGCCACCGGCTACTTACACACCGCTCGAAACGCGACAGCACAGCTGTCACTTTACGCCAGTCTCGTGTAAGCGAGAGGTACCTCCACGGTCGTGCCGGCCCAATTCGACTGCATGCAAGTATGCAGTGTGGCACTACCTCTTACCATAAAGCTAAATTAAATATAACAAAAAAAAATTAAAAGATTTTTTTAAAATAATTTAAGTGGGTGAATTGTTATCAACAAACAAATGCCAAGTAACTAATACTATTTGATATTAAAAATTTCATTTACAATAGTTTTTAGGTTCGAAATTATTGGATAAATGCGATAGTCTCGCCGGCAACTCAATAAAAGTTATACACCAATCAAAATTTTTACAAAATGCGACGACGTACACGGCAGTAATTTTTTGCCATTTTGATATTAAACTTATACCTACACACTGTTTACAAAAGCGCTCGCCCCGCATTGTGTCGTCAGGAATTAAGAGAATAATTAAGTTTACAGAGAAAGAGCCGCTGCGTGTTTGAATACTTTACTAAACTTAGAATCTAAATGTCAAGCTATGACTTTTGTTTTGAAAAAAAACAGCAGCGATTGCCAAGGTTGGCATTCTACGACGCATTCTACAGTGCCGGATTGACAACTTAGAAAAATAGCTGCGCGCTGAAAGGAGTCCCGCTATAAAGCTAAGTCTACATGGCCTATAGGGCTTACAGATAAAAGTTCTTTTCGCTCTATTTCAGTGAGAAGGTCCATAGGTTCTAAATGGAATTTGTGACAGCCCTTGGGTTAGCTGAATCCTCTACTGATTCTAACAATTCACATTCATTAATAAAACGTAAGTGAATCATGTTTTATTCTTCAAATAATTTAAATCTTAGCCTCATTCATTTACGTAATTTCGTAATGAGAAATCACTAAATGAGCCGCGATTTGAACAATGTGGGAATTGAATATATTTAAAAAATGTACCTTCCCGCTGTTATAATTACAATTATCTCCGGCACCGGGAACGGAATGATATTTAAATTCATAAATTAACAGAATTTCGTAGTCTACATTTTTACAGCTTCAAATAACATCTGTAGAGGCGTCTATTATTTTACTGAGCATTAAAATGTAGCGCATAAATCCACGGCAAACATTTCCCAGTTAAATATCTGAGAACTTGGCTTATTTGAATATTACCAAGTTTTGATGGAAAAATGTATTAATTAAACGCCACGGATATGTTGAGAGACTCATCAAAAATGTATAGAATTCGTATGATTTGCATAAAATTCATTTTATTGCCCCGAAAGACAAACAGAATAGAATATTAGCGGATAGATCCGGTGCGGTGTAAAGTAAATCGCGGACTGATATTGCTTTCGTAAACTTTTGCTTTTTAATTAAAATTTGGTAATGCACTTTAGTTGACCGGCATTTATTGAGAGTGTAGAAAACATTACTTAAAAAAATCAAAAATTGTAATAAGTTTCTTGAATATGTGAATATCAATCAATAGATAGCAACGAAATCATACTACATTTTACAATTTTATTTTGTTTTATGTATAATATAAATGTAACAAAAGACAAAAGTCTTGTGTTACATTTATTAGGTATATTATAAACTTTGGGAAGTACGGAAATGTACTTTTTGGTCTAAGGATTGAGGACAATAATGAGTTTAATAATTAACGTTTTGTAACGTTTTTTTGTTCACTTTTTGATTTTGGTTTAAGTGGCAACTTGTGCTTAGATTTTTATAATTAAGTACATATTTACTCTAATTAGAACTACACTCGTACTTATTACTGTAACGCCTTCAAGCTACTTCAGGGACGTAGCCTGCTCTTGCAGTATTACCTAAAAATCTGTAAAACCCTAAAAGACCCTAGATTACTACTGGCTACTCATTCTATCCCAGCTAGGTGAAATATTAAAAGATGAGAAGACTTTTATATGTTTATTTAGAAATTAATATTACATAAGATACATTTGTGTTGGCAACACCAAAAATATATTTGGTAACATTTTAATAATGGCAACTTTTTGAGAGCGGGAGAAGAAGAAGCGAACCGCGAAAAAAGAAAAAAAGAGCTTGAGTTTTGTTTGAGTTTCTTTTAAAATAGATTGTTGCAAGTTGTAACGTTATAGAAGTTTATATTTTTGATTTGATTTGATAAAATAAAAGTATTCATTTAACAGTAAAGTTTCTATAACAGTATAATAATTATATATTATATTAATTTGATGGGTTCAACATTAAAATGTTTAGTGATTAAATTTATTAAAACCTATTTGTATTGATATAATTGCTTTTATTTAAAGGATTAGTTTATATTTGTTTCAATTGTTAAATCTAAATACTAGCTAAGAGAGTTCGACATTCTTTCAACCTGTCTCCGTCTAATACAGAATCTTGTAAAATCATCTTTTTTCTGACAAGAAGAAAATATTAGTTCCATGATTCAAATTCGAACTTATATTTTTCTAATAAAATACATCAAACGCAGAGGTTTCATTTGATATGAGTATAGAGTTTCCTCTATACTACATTACTATTATTCTATTTAAAAAGCAGACGAATAAGCAATTATTTACATAAACATAACAACACAGATATTTAAGAATATAAAAATATTGTAACTATTTAAATTGGACTTCCCATTTTCATTCTGCTAATCTCTTTGGGTGACACAAAAAATACGTCATCACAATCCTCTTTGTTCTGAAAATCTCATCAGAGATTAAAATATATAAAAATCAAACATAATTTGATCATTTCATTTCACGCGACTGTAATTTGTGAAAATAAAGTTGACGACAAGGAAATATTGAAGGCACCAATTTGTGTGACGAAAATTGATAAAAAAAGACAATAATTTCCACATAATTATGTATACTTAATACAATTTGGTGTGCGATTTTACCACCCCTAGGGTTGACAGGCTTACATATATTTTCATAATTTAAAAAATCGTCAACTTTATTTTCTTTTTATGATATTTCTTTTCCGTTTGCATTATCAAGCGTTTAATTTAACAATTATTAACATAATGTATGTAATAGCTGACATGAGGTAGGAAGTTTAGAGATTTGATATCAGAAATAGTAAGAAGTAGTGCCACACTGCATGCTTGCATGCAGCTGAATTGGGCCGGCACGACCGTCCCCGGCACGAGACCGGTGTAAAGTGACAGCTGTGCTGTCGCGTTTCGTGCGATGTGTAAGTAGCCGGTGGCCCATGGAGGTAGGAGGAGAAAGGAGGGCACCATATCTGTATAGCCTCTATGCAGATGTCTTTGGGCGTCGGTAGTCATGAAAATGGCTCTGACTGCTCGTTTGCCCCCCTATGCATGTTAGCGCCTTAAAAGTAATAGTCATGTTGTATTTCGTACACGTCCTGAGTAGCCGGTGGCCCACTGGAGGTAGGGAGAAGGAGGGCAACGCTACTGCAAATGCGGATGTTAACAGGCATCAATAACAAAATAGCGCCGATTTCTCGTCTGTACACCATGGTACGAAAAAGAAGTGGCTTTTATTTTAGATAAATACTATTTGATAATTTGCAGTGATGACACGTTTGTATCTAAATATACACTTAAATATTATTTACAAGCTTTACCCCTCTAGTTTACCCCTTTAAGGGGAACATTCTTAATTGTAATCAAGAATTTAAGTAGGTATTTATTTTCATATTTCTTAGTCCAGAAACGAAAAAATACCATATCAACTTATAAACTTCAGCTCCTATTTCGCCCCTTTAGGGGTAAAATTTCTTAAAATCTTCACATAATTTAATACTCAATTACATCACGAAAGAAAGCACATTTCAGATTTCGACTGTACGTTCATATATAAGTAAGTCAGGTTGCCTTTTATGTTTGTATGTAATCAAACGTCTCATCTCTCTACTGTAATAACGCTGATGAGACATTCTGTAGCATACAGCATATATATGTACGTACACGATAAGTATGTATAACGTATATACACGTTACTTGTGAATGCGTCTCTGAAAGTCGTACCGCGACTTGTGAGTGACAGGCGTCGCAGTCAGACTTGATATCATTTCGATCCAAAATGCAGTTACTGTAAGCTGTAAGTCATGATCTATACATGTAATAAAGCTAGAATGTTACAAGTCTGTACAAAGCAGATCTATACTTGAAAAAAATGTTTGGGGATACTTAAAATTGATAACACAAGCCGTGCCATAAGGTATTAGATTTTTTGTCTGTTTGTTTGTGTGCTCATCACGCGAAATCTGATGAACGGAATTTTAAGTAAATTTTACCAATCTGTCGAGAAAGTTCCTGACCCGGTAATAAGGCTTTATAAAATCCTTAATGACACATACTGAATTCTACGCGGGCTGTGGTGTGGCGTTTAGTGCGGTTTATAAGTTTTCGGTCGTCCTTTGGAAAAGAGGAGAGACGGAGGACTTCATAACGGACGTCTAAGTAACTGTCTGCAAAATTATGCGGTTGTCGTCTGCCTTTTCTCTCATTAATACTATAAACGTGAATATGAGTCTGTTTGGTTTGCTTTCACTCTAAAACGAATAAACCGATTATCATGAAAATTTGTACAGATGTTCTTAGAAGTATTAGACACGAGATAGGATACTATTTACTACTTTTTTTTTTAAATAGGGACGCGTGCAAGGCACCAGGCAAAAGCTAGTACTATAAAGCTTGAAATAAATCTTAAAATGTAATAAGTATTGAAATCTATTAGAATATTGAAATGCATATTGAAATCCATTACTGCATCGAACATTTGTTCATGATTCCCCGGAGACTCCTGCAGGCGATAGCAATCAGCTAGTTTCAATAATTTATATACATAACCTGAGCTTAATATCGGAATTTATATGTTTAATTAGCAAACGGTAGTGCCGTAAGTATGGTCATAGATAGCTCAGCAGCTTTTCGTGCCGTGTGTAGTCGGTGGTCCACTGATCCTAAGAAAAAAGTGAGTGCAACACATCGGCATAAAAATCATGCTGATGTCCTGCTCGTTTGCCCCCATCTACTGTCAAAATTGAGTAATGTTTACATAGCTCAAAATTACTCAGTTTCCATCTACCGATTACGACGCTTCAATCGAGAAATTGATGGATGTACTTAGAAAAATTAACAACTCATAATTATTATAAATAATTAAATAGCTTCTTCCTCTGGTGTTTAGGGCAATAAAGTGGAAGCACTTGTCTCCTATAGATAGGACATATTTTGATCATTTGTGATTTTTACTGGGACAAAATTACGATGGTTCCTTTTTTAATTCCATAATCACACTCGAACTCTACTACTACTGCTTTTTGCGGATATTTTCAACCCTTCATCGTAAATGGCTCTTAAAAGTTCAAAAAAATTCGCAAGAGGTAGCACTAAAATAATTTTGTTACGTTAAAATAACATGTAACATTTTTTTTCGGGATAAAGTAATTTTATATACCTACTTCCAGATTGTAATCGACATCTCTATCTACCCAAACACCTCCAGTTGTTTTTGCGAGACCTTTGCATAATTAATTGTAATTATACTAATATCATTTGTCTAATTACTATTAATCGTATTTTATATACGTTATCTATAGTGTTTTTTATTTCTCAATATTATAACACTTTTTGTTTTTGTTTCAGATGTTAAATCGGACGTTCAAACACATCGCTATAAAATGTAGATAGTTCTCAGGGTATAATATAAATCTAGTACAAAGCTATCGAACTTATTATCTAAGTTTTACCTCCTTAAGGATAGCCGTAGAGTGGAAAAGTGCAGTACCACAATAAATATAAAGATAGCGCTCTCTCCGTCGTTCGCAGTTCTGTGAACGATGCCAGCGCTTCTCATAAAGCATCGGTATCTCGGTTGTGAGTCTGCGTAGGGTCGTAGGTCGTAGGGTATTATGTGTGATAAGGACGAAGTGCCACAGGAGGCGAGCGAGAGCCCCAAGCGCCTGTGTTGGCCCCGCCGGCCGCCGGCGCCGTCGCCAGACACCAGGGGGTTGTGCTGCGCTAAACTTTTGAGGAAAAATGGGAAATCCAAAAAGGTAAGTTTTTGTCTTAATGTTCAACGCATTATATTCTTTGCTCCTTTTTTGTAAGTTCTTGTCTTTAGGTTCAGTAGATTTTATCATAATCTTTTGTAAATCTTATTAATTCGAAGTTTTAATATATTGAGGTTTTTTACTTAAAGTGTTATACCGTGTATTTTATCTTTGTATAGGTTCTAATGTTTAATTAATTTTATTCCTATGGTTTATCATCGAAACTAAGTTTTAAAGAAAAATCTTACTTTTGTAGAGCACAAAGTTTTTTTTGCCGATACTGAACCCCGAAATACTGGTACTGAAATTCGGGCTTCAAATTAAGTCTTTGCAATTAAGATACAAAACCTGTGAAGACACATTTAGTATTTTATAAATATTAAAATACTAGAAAAATAGGAATTTATATTTGAATGATTTACCAAATTATTTAAATATCAGTTTTAACTCACAGCTTACTTATCTGTAATTAAATTTAAATAGATATATTATATTGCAACCTACAGAACAACATAGCAATTTATACGATGTTTTTACGACTAGTTTTTAATGTTCCGTGCTTAAACCAAATGAAAAATAATAAGAAATTTTAAAAGACCTGATTATTGAGACTTTCAATTAAAAAAAACCGCTGCTATGAGCAAGTTTCGTGCTTTCAAACAATTTTTTCATAAATAATACTGACAGTAAATAAACATACCTCAATTATAGTACCTAATACCCTAGAAAATAACAAAGTAAAGTAAAGTAGGGAATTGTAATGGATTACCATTACAGTTCCCTAATTTACATCTCCGTGGTGCATAGCAGCTCTCTCCTTCTTTTTTTTTTTTTTTTTTTTTTGGTATAGGGGGGCAAACGAGCAGTTGTAGCCATTTTCATGACTACCGACGCCCATAGACATCTGCATAGCGACTATACAAATGCGCTGCCCCCCTTTCTCCTCCCACCTCCATGGGCCACCGGCTACTTACACACCGCACGAAACGCGACAGCACAGCTGTCACTTCACGCCGGTCTCGTGTAAGCGAGAGGTACCTCCCCGGTCGTGCCGGCCCAATTCGGCTGCATGCAAGCATGCAGTGTGGCACTACCTCTTACTAAAGCCTTCTTGGCTTATTTAAGTCATTACAATCTTGTGCTGTCTTCCGATTTGATTAGGAAGGGAAATTGGAATTACTTCCTACTCCTACTTTCTTCTTATTAAATTAGTTGCGGGTCCCAAGACAGATTTAGCTTTTTCCTCGGGCTCCCTGCGATCATATGAAAGGGTCAAGTGTGGTTGCCGAACCTTGCTACACAGGAGTAGCAGCGGTGGATTAAAAAAACATTTAATTGACTGACTTTTCTTATATTGGAAGAAACATCATGCAAATATATAATATCCGATAGTGCATTAGATTAGATTATTTATATGTTCAATTATTTATGGTCTATCATCTAATTACGCGAATGCTTGTCTGCCATCTAAAGTTTTAAGGGTAATACGGATTTATGGCTACCAAAATATTCCTAATTATATTAATTTTACCATATAGGTATTAAACATAATCCGTTTGCGAAGCTGGGCGGAACACAATCTTAAATTATGACATAAGTTTGTATTTGGTGGCGGGACACGTAGACGCCAATAAACTCTCAAGATAATTCAAGTCGCAGCGGTTGAACCGAACTATTATAACTAACTAGCTGCGCCTCGCGGTTTCACCCGCGCAAATTTCGATTCTGTGGAAAATAGAAAATCATCCCATAGTATCCCACATGAATATTTTTTCGAGATAGAAACTATCCTATGTGTTATTCCAAGTTACTCTCTATATGTGTGCCAAATTTCATGAAAGTCGTTTTGCGTGAAGAAGTAACAAACAAACATAAAACTTTCGCATTTATAATTTTAGTAGGATGGACCTTACCACGCATATTTTGTCATCACGTTTTCTGAACTTACAGTCACAGCGATGCTGTCGCGTTTCGTGCGGCTATATAATACCTACATAAAAATCACATGTCATGGTTTTGTGATCGAACTCTTCCAAAATGGCTTTTCCTATTTTTATGAATAATAATTAGCTAATTATTCACATAATCTTCAATGGCGTAAGTTTGCGAATGTTACTTATTACCATTAGACAATTAAAGAAAGAACAGACATATTAGAACCGCGGGAAAATATAACATAATATAACAAAATTTTGATGTAATATACAAAGCATTTTCGATTATAGTGCGCTGCTGTAAGTAGAGTTATACGGTTATACAAAGTAAGTGCACCTATTTTCTTCTTTTTACTACTGACGTCCAGAGACTGATGTCTATATATATAGAGACTATAAAAGATACCCTCATTGTAATTTAACGAATTAAACAAATTTTAACAAAATTAAGCAATTTATTCTTCTTTTTTCCAAATTTAGTCATATTTTCTAAACGTAACAGTAACTTAAAGTACTTATACTAACTTCAAGTAAAGTACTTTCATATCAGTTGAGTGGAAATCTACTGAACCAATACGAGCTCTAGCATACGATATATTTAGTTTTAATTACTATAAAATATTCTAATAATACATTAAAACTATCTATATCTATCGAGCTACATCGTCATTTGTTTCAGTCGTAAAAGAAAAGACGAGCATTTTTATTCAACCCTTTTTTATACTCTTTGGTAATGGTCGGGAGACGGCTAGACCAGCCACCCATACATAAAATGTTTGTACCATAAAATATAATATTTGTTGTCACTTTTTGTGTGAGGTAAGTCTGGAAATTACTAAACCGATGGAAACACCGCCTTTTGACCTGGAGATGGTTGTGGGAAACTTATTAAAAAAATAACTGTGCTCAGTGAATAGCGAGAGACGTCTATTAGAATAAAGTATTTAACTACGAGGAATACAAAGTCAACAACGATGATGGAAATCGCTACGACGATTTTATTGAAGTCGGCGGAGTTAGTTTCTGCTGTGTAGCGGGAAAGTAGAGCTACGGTAACTCGTAGCAGCTACACGGCAACATTGTTACTTGATAGTTCTAACTTTTATCATTGCCTATGAGTATTTTGTTTTAATACAGCTTGTGATGAAAAATTATATTACTTGTTATGAAAATGTCCGAGTTTTCATACTATGAAAATAATTTTCCGGACACCATAAATATAGTTGGTAGAGCAAGTATATAGAAGTATATAGTTTGTCATCGTCATAGTGCCTTTTCGGGGAAGAGATTTCCCTCAGAGATTAGTTATAGAGCTTTATATAATCTGCTGGATGTGGCAAGGTAATATTGCTCTGTAACTCTATGAGGGGAAAAACTAAATATGTTATAGTTTTTATTACAAATACATCATGTATTTATAAAAAATAATTATAAACTATAAATCATAAATAGATATCCTGTCAACTTTTATATTTAGTTTACTTTTATCTTATGTATACATAACAATAATATATAGATAACGTATTTTTTTCAAACTTATGCGAGTAAACCCTCATGCAGTAATTAGTAAATGTATAAAACATAAAAAACTTCTAAACCATTTTAAACTATTAGTTACATACAACATTTACATAAAGACAGAATTGTGCTATTCTTTCCTTCGACATAGTAACAACTTTTGTAAAGAATAGTATTATCTGCAAATGTCACCATTTTAAATGCTGAAGTGTAATATTCGGTAGTGACATTAACACAATTGCATCTTCACACGTCTTTATTGTTATGCCCGCTACTTGTTGTAACCATTATAGTGTCAACCACCTCGTTCAGGATATGTTTGAAAAAGTATTATCCTGACTTTTCCATTAACTATAATAGTCTGGAGTTAGGTAGATAGCGAAGTTATACCCCTGTGTCTCGGAGATCACATCTTTCTTGCGCCATATTTCTCTTCAGTCCTGTACTGCCGACCAAAGAAATACGGATAAAGAGGAGAAAGTGCACTTGCGCACACGCTTATCCACTATAATATGCCCTACGCAGTCAGCTAGTCTCAATAGAGATTGTCGACGTAGTGTTTCGGTTATGAGTGCTTAATTATAGTGTCTGCTGAAGACAGGTTGTTTTAGAGGCAATTTTAAGGCAATAAAGTGTACTGACCCGGGTATCTCAGGTCAAAAAATAAAAAAAGTAAAATCTTTCAAAGTAAATGCATCCGTTTTATTTTTGTCTTCTTCAAAATTAAGAAATTTTATAATATACATTGGCTTATACGTCTAACTTATGTGTAAACTAAACTAAAAATGTCTAAGAAAATAGGTTTTTAGATAGGAGGAGAGGAGGATATAAAGCGGAGCGTTTCTCGTGACCACCAATAGAATCCACAGTATTGTTACACAGAGGTCTTCGTTTCTTCCTCAATGATCTTACATTGCTCTCCCTCCAATGCGCCGCCAGACATTCTCTGGCCATACGAAACATGACATCGCTGCCATTTTTTTTATTCCTTTTTTTTCGTTACCTTCTTTCTGTACACCGTACAGTGTCTTGCGCTGGACAAGCAAGTACAACCTCTTGTTAACTTGTATAAATTGATATGCAGACTACCTACTATCGTGACCATTACATGGAAAAGCTTCGTGCAGATAATATATTAATATTGGGAGTGCGCTGCGTTTCCTATATAAAATATTGGGAATAGAAAGTAATCGGTGATAGACTAAAACATTTTATGATATGACCGTAGCATAAGGATCAAATATAGAGACTACTACTACGCTACCCTTAAATTTATAAAGCTTATATGGTTTTATCTGATTAAATTGAGTAAAAGTAAAGCACTGCATTTTGTACAAGTATACAATAGAATTCTACAAATATGCTAATTTAGTAAATATAAATTTGAAACGTACAAATAAAAGTATGTTTCCTACAAAAACGTTAATAACCAAAACAAAATACCTGATTGCATCAAGTAACTAAAAAAGAAAAAGGACGAGGTATTCCTTGCGTAGACAGAGAATACAATTCTCTGTCTACGATTCCTTGTCTTTAATTTATTCGTTCAATGACAACCGACAATATTTTTTTGACAATATTTCTATGTCATACAGGTGCTCCTGTATGACATAGAAATATACGTAAAAAAACTCACAAACCACACGTTATCCGACTTAGCTTTTGCCGAGAATTACCGATCGGCGTGCCTATCCAATTCGACTGCAATGCACCAAGCACAAGTACAATTTCATAAGAAATGTCTAGCTAAATCTAGGAATATAATTTCACAAAGGAGAGCCTGTCCTATTAACATCTTATACTCTCCAAAATAATGAGATAAACGTATTCTGCGCCGAATAACAAAATGGTTCTCACGGGAGATTGCAAAAACTTAATGCAGTATAAATTATTTATGAATAAAAATATACGTTGTTTACGCGAGGCAGAGCTAAATATATATTTTCCTCTTTTTATACAACGGCCTTCTGAAATTCTGGTCTCAGACATGCGTTAAATTATGAACACTGAATTTACATGTATCTAATGTTATGAAGCTTATTTCTTTGTTTCATAGAACTCGCTAATCACTGGGACTAGTCCGAATTGAAAAATTCTTTCGGTGTTCTATACTCCGTTTATCAAGGAAGACTATAGGCTACATATCGTGCTTTGAAGTGCACGGGTTATGCGGATGAAATTGCTTGGCGCAGCTAGTACTTATAATATTTTAAAACTGAAGAGTTTTTTGGATGCTCTAATTTTAGGAACTATTGGAAAAAATATATTTAATAAGGATATACTATCACCTATGAGCTGAGTAAGTACGCGTGAAATCGCAGGACACTGGTAATGTTTGTATTTAAGAGCTCATCATCATTATCCGCCCATATTTCTCCACTGCTGAACATGAGATACTTTCAATCTTTCAGTACTTTCAATTTTTCAATTGAGGTACTTTCAAGGTTAGTGTTCAATTAAGCTAATGTCGCTGCAGAATTTATGTAAAAAGTAATCAGCTTTCATTAAAAGAGCCTTAAAAAATTTATAAATAAGGAAGGAATAAGGAACAAAGACTAGCTGAACTAAAATCTATGTAGAAAATAATCGATTTTGAACATAGAGAAATACACATTCTGCATTGCTTTTGAAAAGTTTCGCTAGCAAAACAACAACTGCTTACAGCTACAGAACAACTAATAAAGTTATGTGAACAAACGCGCTTGCAGTTATACTGTTAATTCTGAACTAAGAGAATTTTTGTAGTATAAGTCAAACGATCAGTAAGAGTTTATGGCGATTTTAGACGTCCCTAATCAGCAAAATTGTTGCAGATATGTTGTCCTACTCGCATGACGTGCGGCTTTTTATTGCACAAAACTCGACAGCACAGCTGTCACTTTCACAGTAACATGCGTGCGAGAGGCACTTACGCCTCTGGTCGTGCGCGCCCAATACGTCTGTAAAACAGCATGACAGCACTTACAAAAATTAATGCTAGCCTTTATCCATCCGCCGTATGACACAGCCAATGTCCTTATTCTGGACTGTCATTCTTAGAATCCATATAACATTTTGGTCCGACCGAAACTCATTGAAACTCACTGCTTCAACAGCTTGCAATTACGCTTCATTAAATTTAAAATACACAATTCGTCCTGTTCATTATGGCAACGTCTCACTCGATTCCTTTCTCATCACGTCAAATTTCACAAAGCTAATACTATGTAAATTGTATTACGGCTCATAACTAGCGAGGCAAATAAGTTGGCCACGGAACAGACAAGTTCGGATCAAATTAGTTTCGCTGACGTCGTGCTTCTTCGAGTTTGATTAACCCCCCCGGGGCAAATGAGCGGCCGGCGTGCACAGTGTAGCTGATACTTTAATTGGGAACATGCTGATTTTGCTTTTTGTAACCTTTTGTTTCATCTAGAATCATTTCATTAATTTCGTTCCGGAATTCGTGAAATTGAAGATACTTTTAAGTAGATATGTATAATTTATTAACATAAAATATGATACGATTTAAGTATGATTGTCTGTGCTTGCAGAACTTTGACATGAATATTAATTTAATCCTTCCACGTGTACGTGGGCAAAAGGTTTTGACAGACAGTCATACATACGAACAAAAGGATGGACAACAAAGTGATCTTTTAAGGGTTCCGCTTTTACTTCTGAAGTACGAATCCTTGAAAAGATGCAAACTATATCTATGCAAAGCAGTGTTTTTGCTTACACAAATTTAAATTTAATAATTTTGAATCAGACTTCGTTATACTTGTTTGAGACTTTCGCGTTTGTTACACATATTACAGTTACATTCCGGGTACACACACGATAAGACACTTATTAAAAGTGCCATGGTCAGTCGTGACCACGGCTGGTGTAACCCAGTCGAAACATCGAGCAAAGATGTATGTTTTAGCAACTACCATTAATAAGAGTCATAACGTGTTAAAACCCGAAAACCGACCCCGTAAATTGCACATACAAACCTTACACAATCTATAATGGGTGCGTTGTGTAGATTGCGTTAATTATTGTTATACGTGTGCTGTATCAAATACAACCTCCTGAATCAATGTAATGTACGTCCGCTACGGGGTAATGTACAGCCACGTAGAGCCTGAGCCAACTAATTCTGCGCTGTAGCAGTTCGAGGAGCGAAGGATGTTTGTTCTCATATTTTGTTGCACGTTTGTTGGAAACTTTTAAATGATTGTTTGTTTTTGATTGTTTAACTGCGTGTGTCAGAATGTGGTTGGTTGGTATTTTGTTTTGGAACGTGTTTAACACACATATTTGCTCACATGTTCAGTAAGAGGTAGTGTCATGCTGTCTTGCAGAATTGGGCCGGCATGGCCGGGAAGGCACCCCTCGCTTATATGATGAGGAAAGAAAGGAGGACAACGTATCTGCATTGAAATTGTGAGTTTGTCTATGGGCGTCGTCAGCAAGTCTCTGATTCGCCGTTTGTCCCGAACTACCATAAAATTAACATGTAAAAATCACAACAAACAAATCGCAACAAAGCTATCGGCGTGAAGTAATGGCTATGATGCTATGTTTCGTGGTATTCGTTCTGGTACGAGAGGACAACATGCTTGGGCTACCTTGTTTTATTACTAAATAGCCCAACGATGTTTTTGACAACCAATGTTACGACATGTGAAAGGCTCGACCAAAGAGCATCCTAATGGGCTCGACCAAAAGGTCGAATGCGTCAACAAACGTACACATGAAACTGAAAGAATAAAACCTCTTTTCAAAAAGTGCAAGCGACGAATACTTCGCGGAAATAAAATCAATTCGCCATCAAAGATCGTGGAAAAAAACACTACCTTTGAACCGAACGACAGCACCACTGTTTTGCAATTCTAAGTTAGGATAGAGATTTCAATCCCACTAATGTGTCTGGTGTGTATATAGACCCGTATGTACATTACTGTCATTGTGAAGACGCCACGGACAATCTCTCAAGACAGTGGCAAATAATGGAATTGTATTAATGATAGAATATTTAATGTCGCATTACTCACTTGGTGAATATATTAACTAGCTCAATATTTTTAAATAATATCGATTAAAGCGATAATCTCTAGTATATACATTTATCGTGTCAAATGCTAGTTATATATTAAATATTATATTGTTATATGTCACTACTAATGACTTACTAACTAGATAACTG
Source organism: Calycopis cecrops (assembly GCA_001625245.1). Taxonomy (NCBI): domain Eukaryota; kingdom Metazoa; phylum Arthropoda; class Insecta; order Lepidoptera; family Lycaenidae; genus Calycopis; species Calycopis cecrops. The sequence goes on along the minus strand of LUGF01051317.1, from coordinate 206,280 downwards.
TTAATACTCCGACACTGCTCGACCGATGCTCAATTAATTTTGTGTGCATATCGTGTAGGTCTGTTTATCCGACAACGTCTATTTTTCATCTCGATATTTGCACGGGATCGAAACTTACGCGGGTTTAATCGAAACTTAGCGCAGCTAGTATTATATAAATACAAATGTCATATAATTCGTACGAATTAAAAAGCAAATAAAACATGTTACTATAAAATTAAAAATGAGGACATTGCAACAATTTTGTGAAATGCATAGAGTGAAATAGCTCTCTTGACGATGAACGAAAATGTCACAAAGACAAAAAGAGCGGATAGCGGAAATGTGTTATATGAAATTTTTTGTTCAATCTCAAGCGGACATTTTTGCGGCATAAATACTTACGTGTTTATTTTGAAAATATTTTAAACATAGTTTGCCTTGTGAATTGGCAAAATAGACGTAGCATTTGAGGATAATTAACGAGCTGATTACATAGGCGAGAAATTCGGGGACATTTTTTAAACTTAATAGCCCCATAGTATTTCATATAGTATTATCATATTTATATATCCATATAGTATTCCAATTTTTAGACTATATCTATAACTACGACCTCTTATTTCAGTGAAAGCTGTTCGGTTACAATCAAAACATATATTGCCGAGATTGCGTAATATAACAATTTAGAGACTTAACAAAATCCAATCAAAGTGTCTAACAGTACTCGTATCAGTAACAGTACAGTATCGTAATTGTCGTCAATTCTTACTTGTCTACAGATGAACATTGAATCTGCTAATTGCATACACACAGCAATCAAACAAATAGATTTACATTTTTTGCAAATAAATCATTTTTTATCACCCATATTATTTTCTTTTTATTTTTTAATATATGAGGGCCAACGAGAATGCATGCAATAACTGCCGACGCTCGACGCCTCAGACTTAATTTTATAGTAGATTTATCCCCCTTCTTCCATCCTGCTCTAAATTAGGCCACCGGAACGTGTCAAAGCAAAGACAACAGCTCATTTATCATTTTGTGTAATATCATGTGAGCGAAAGGTGATTCAACAATAGTGTCGACCAGCATGGCACTACCTCATACTTGTGTTCACGCGTATAAAGACGTGACTTGAAGCGTCTCGCGTACCTCTTGGTGGACCGCTAGACAAACCAAGTTGAAATCCATATCAACGGCAGTTGCGGCCTTATCCACGGTTACTCCTGAAATCGAAGTAAGTAAGCTGAAATAAATCTATCCGCTGAAAGTGCAGTAACCATACCAAGAGGTCATCATATCAGCATGTCATTAATATGCAGAAGAAAAAACGTGAGATATAAAACACAGCCTTACGGAATATAGTGACTTTGAGGTTGCTAAGTTTTGTCAAAAGTATGGGAAATGGGAATTCTCCCCACTCCTAAGGTACCGAGTCAAAGGACCCCTCACAGTCTTCACGGTGCCTGGGCGAGGAATTCCCACATCCAATGATAATAATGATTACACGCAAATCAGGGCACGAAATATAGTGGCCTCTTTCTCGCACGTTTTTAGGCACGACGATATCCAGGTCAGACATGCACTCGTTCGCATATTCCCGTGAGTAACACGGTCGTGTATTTGCATACTTTCAACTCGGGAGCCGTTTCGGGCCTTATTTATCTGTACGTCACGAATACGCCGTGTAGCGTGAATAAGATGTGAATGGTGATAAAAAAGAATAAATAACAGGTTTTCATCATTATTTTTTAAGTGAAACTTCTTCGGAAGATTGTGTTTTGAAATTGGACAAAGATATTATGCATTCAGTTCTCTCATGCTATATATGAAGTTTCACTTCTACTATGTTTGAATTGAATATTTCATTCGGCGGAACTGAAATATGAGTCTTAGTGAAACTTCTTTAGAAACATTTTCATATAAAATTGTGTTAAGAGATATGCATCTCATTTTCTCCTATTTTACTATCATGGAGTGTTGTTTCTATTCGATCTGAAATCTGATACATTTTTTCGTCGTTTTTGAACTGTATATTTTTTTCACCAGGACTAAATTATGGAACCCAGTGGCTTTAACAATGTGTAACCGAGGGTCGAGTGTATCAACGATTGCTCTCTGATTGATTCACTATAGCAGTCTGTAAAGAGGCAATTTAATATTGGCAATCTCAGCAGCACGCTCACATCTCACATGTACCCGAAGCGAACTTTTAATAAGCAAGCATCAAAATCAGATTTCCAACCACAAATATCTTTCGTAAATTTGGAGTTTCTCGGGAAATAGGTCAAAAGCTTTAAAATATATCAACATCATATTATATGCTTTTGGTCTTTTTAGCAGTCCCTAATTAATTTTCCTAGAAAGATCTTAAATTTGCGTGGTGAGCGAGACTTATGGAAACAGGACCGAGTCTGACTATGCGGGAGGTTGCTTCGATTACAGAACTCCCTTTTTCTGCGAGTGCCAACCAACCACACTACAAAAGGCGAAACACTGCAATAGGTGAACTTCTTTCTTGGCCCCGTCTGCAATAGCTGTACCGGTACAAAGATTATCCAGTAGATCTCCAATACTAATAACTTTTTTTAAGTTATTAGTTGTTTGATACATTCAAAGCAGGGAACGGCTACTGCCGCACACCTTTATTCTGCGTAGGAAATAGAAATCAGGGAGGGCAATAAGCATTGTACAAATCATCACTAAGGACTACAAAGAAAAGCAACAAAAAATACAAAAAACAAACAAAAATATCGAGCAATGAATTAGACACGTCGGCTGTCTTGTGTTAAATAAAATTATGTATAGGCATTAATAATATTTGCGTCATGCTTATAGAAGAGAATTAATAGAAAAAGATTGAGAGAATAATTATATCGATAGACAAACAAACCCCAACGAGCCAGTCTTCAATTCCGGCGCGAAGCCTTGACATCTTTAACGTCACTTGACTCCGGCATCTGTCAAAAGTAACTTCGATCGATAAAAAATACTTTTGCTACTTATCTTTATTTATAAGCTCCAGGTCGGATGTTAGAGTTATAGATATTATTTTATATTATGTTCTATAGTATAGGGGGGCTTCGCAGACGGATGCTTACAGAGCTCCTCCCTCCTGTGGTCCACCAGCTGCTTACACACCGCATGAAACGCGACAGCAGAGCTGTCACTTTACGACGGTTTCGTGTAAGCGAAAGATACCTCCCTGGTCGTGCCAGCTTCATTCGACTACATTATGTAGGTATTTTTTGTAAGAGGTAGTGCCACGCTACATGCATACAGCATGTAACGAGGCACTACCTCTTACAAAAAATACCGCAGATAGTTCTGCTTGGACTTCAACTTCTCACGCGTACGGCATTAGGGTTAACTCCAGCAGCTTATAACTAAATAATGTTTAAAGATAACAATAAGTAAGTAAAAGAAAAAAAATCTCATTATAAAAAGAAAAGAAATAAATTTAAAGTTGAAGCGACTTTTCTATCAATTATTGTCAAAAATTACATTATTTTTTTTTTCTACAAGTTCAGTTCGAGAAATAAAGTAAATCTTTTGAGGTTCGCTACAAAACCGTGTGACAATAGTTGCAAAGCTCAAATCGATTTGTTTGTCTTGTATACTGTTCTGAAATTGTCATTGTTTTCTTTTTCCTGCTTTCTCTATTTTATTTGGTATGCGACTATATTTAGTTCGTGCCCAGTCCAAATCACAATTCTTAAGTTTTGAATCCTTTTTACAGAAGAACAGAAGGTTATACAAAGTTTTCTGGGTCACCTCTTAATAATGCAGTCCGTAAGTCCTCAGGTGAAGGCAGTTAAAATATATCGATTTTACAACTTGGGAAAACAATCTTCTATTGTACTGTGATTTTATTTTATATGCTTTGTAGTCCTCGACGAGATTACATTTGTCTCTGCATAATAATAATAATAATATACCTAATGAATCTGTGTACTTTACACCCTACGCTGGCATAGCCCCGCGCTAAGTACCGCAAGGGCTTGTATTAGAAGTATAATATATTTCAAATTTTTGAAGAAAAGTTTCTTTACGCGCTTTACTTGGGAAGTAAGCTAATGAATGCCTGACGAGATAATTACGAACTACTATACTGTGATCGATGCGAACGTAAGTTGAAAGGGAGATACAGAACAATAAATTACATGTGTCTGTATATTGAATATATTTACGAAAAACTAATTGGGGGCGCTGTTAAAATATCACAATGTCACATTTCAATGTTTTTAAAATTTTTGTTTGTCCGTTTGTGTGTTTGTCCAAGAAACTACTGGACAGATTTGAATGACACTTTTTGTGGTAAATAGCTAGATACTAAACCTGGTCAACATTTAGAACACTTTTTACTGCGGGAAAATTGCTCATTCCTTCGAGAAATTCAGGAATTTTACTTTCCCGAAGTTTGACAGAAGCGAACAGTAACAAATCACTTTGATTATGATGATACTAAGCTACGCGAACGACGTCGGAGGCACCAGCTAGTCACACATAAAAAAATATCCTAATCATTGATTTTTAAAGATCAATTTTTGAATACGTGAGCACGGGTGACAAATTTGGCGCCCATTTCGCCTTAAACAAAATTTCAGCTATAATTATTAGGTCCACGGCAAAACTTACGCGTTTATTTAATAATTTTTAAATCTCTATTTTTCTTTCTAGTAAGTTTCTTTTCTCCTTTTATTTTTCAGCACACAAGATGAGACCAATACCTATAGGTGGGGCATGACTACCAACGCCCATAGACATCCGCACAGAGGCTATACAGATTTGCCCTCCATCCCCCTCCCTCCTACATGGGCCACCTACCACTTTGTAACTTATAAGTCAAACGTTCAAACAGTTTTTTTATAAACAAATAAAACTACTTTACTACCTACTGCGGTTTAAGTGTCATGTCTGTTTTTAAAAACAACAGACAAAGAAAATACCTCGAAATATATTTCACGAGTATTATACACTTGAAAAACATCCTTGTAGTAATTTATCTCTCAACTAAAAAGAGGTTACAGTTATACGGTACGGATGACAGCGAAAATATATTTCGAGAGGACAAACATTGCTACATGAATTTTATAGTTCCTTTTGTTGGACAAGAGCTTTTCAAATGCACTCACTGTTTGTTTTTCATTCCGAACGTTTTTAATTCACAAATAATAAATGAATGCGAATGTCGATGCGTCTGTCTGCGTGTCTGTGTGTTGCACCGTTTAGTGCCGGTTTCATGATTTATCTTTTGGGTTTGAAGCGTTTTTATTTACAGAGGTATGGTCTTTTGAACAGGACTAAACCAGTATTCGTGGGATTTATTTGTAGTATCCGTAGCCTTTTGGCGACTATCAGTGCGTATTGACATATCATATTTGTTATGTGCATGTTGTCTCTTTTCCTCCTCCCGTTCAATGCTATCAGAAACACACACAACGAAACGCATGGATGTTATTATAAGGTGACTTTAGCAACAAAAAGTAAGTAAGTAAAAGGTCAATTATAAGTTTTCACGTGAAACTGGTAAGATATATTGCGTAAATACCTACTTAAAAAAATGAATATTGCATACTAGTAAGAAATAGTGCCACATGCATATCGCCCAATTGGGTGGGCACGACCGGGGAGGTACCTCTCGCTTACACGAAACCGGCGTAAAGTGCATGCTATGCAGTCGCGTTTTGCGCGGTGTATAAGTAGCCGGTTGCCCAAGGAGGTGTGACAAGAAAGGAGGGCATCGTAGCGTATAGCTTCTATGTGGATGTCTATGGGCGTCGGTAGTCATGAAAATGGCTCAAACTGCTCGTTTGCCCGCCTATACCATAAAAAAAATACATTTCAGCCGTCGTTTTATCTACATTTTTTAAATTCCTTATTTCACACGGGAACGCATTAAAAAGTAAATTGTACCCGAGCGGTACCTGGCTCATTTGTTCCGGTAACGTATTTACGTAACGGAATATAAGGGCGGGAGCACACGCGCTACTTACCGGCAACCGACGATTTTGCGACTGCATCGATGCTGCATCACGATTTAGCGACTTCGAATTCAGTCGCGGCATCGGAATCGCGCGAATTGCGACTGATCTGATGCTCGATACGTGAAACTCTGTCGCGTTGCGACTAAATCGCAGCGTCCCGCGTTTTTTAATTGTGCGCTGGGGGCTCTATTCAGCTTTTAAAAAGCATCTAAATCGCCGATCGCCGCTGCTAGAAGTATTCTGTGTGGTGTCGCCCTTAGCCGGTATTGCCAGTAAATTGCGGGAAGCCGAGTAATAACTTACCTTCCTGAGTGGCGTTTAAACGGTTCGCTCACCCGTTTGAAGTCCCACTGTTAATACCTGATTCCCGGGGAAATTCGGGTATAAAAGATTTTACGGTGGCGCGGGCAAGTGTTAATAGCAATGAATGATGTTCGGGTAATGCGTTTTGTTATACTCCCTCGTAAAAAAATATATTGTAGTGATAGCTGTAGTATGCCGAAATCATCTTTTATAAAAAAGTAGTTATTGCAGGTATTGTTGAAAAGAGAGAGATATAAGATATGTTTATTACATGGAGAAATTACTAGTCTGCAGCCATTTCTACTACATTGTAGTATACTGAAAAGAGATATATATAAGACGTGTTTATTACATGGAGACATTGCAAGACTGCAGCCATTTCTACTACATTGTAGTATACTAAAAAGAGACAGATATAAGACATGTTTATTACATAGGGAAACTGCTAGACTATAGCTATTTCTACTACTAGTATACATTGTAGTATACTAAAAAGGCCTATGGAGGTGGAAGGATAAAGGGGGCAGCGCATCTGTATAGTCTCTATGCAGATGTCTATGGGCGTTGGTAGTCATGAATATGGCTTACCATAAAAACCATTAAAACCATAAAAAAAAGGAGAGAGATATAAGATGTGTTTGTTACATAGAGAAATTGCTAGACTACTGTCATTATATACTACGTTGTAGAGATATCTGTAGTGTTTCAAACTTCTCTTTAATATAGCATAGTAACTTTACATTTTGGAGTATAAAAGCAAAAATATGAAACCCACTTTGAATAGAATTAAGAATTCATTTTACGGAGAATATTGTTTAATTAATTATTACTCCACAGAATGGCGGATATTGCTAATAAAGTATTTCCGAGTAAATAATTTCGTAAAAAAATAACGTTAAGGCTGAAAAAGGAGCTTCAGACCCGGGAACGCTATCGGGAGGACGATGACCCCTATCATGGAAACCCGTAGAAGATGGGTAATCGCTTTTACTACGTCGTAGATCGTAGCTCGTAGCCTCGTAGCACCTACTTACGATGAGTACCCAAGCCACGCTTACTGTATTGTTCTTACAATGTTTTTGTATACGGAGACTTAAAGAAAGCTTTTAAATATTTACACACAAAAAACTAATGTGTACGAAATAATGCCATGCTGTTTGGCAGGTGAATTGGACCGGCACTACCGGAGTAGAGTGCGGAACAGCTAAGCTACGTTTCGCTCGGTGTGTGAGTTTCCGGTGGTCCACTGCGGTGTAGTAAAGTGAAAGAGGGCAAGGCATCTGCAGCTTTGGTTGTGTGGATATTTATGGGCGTCTTTAGTCATTGACTATACATAGACTTTGACGGCTCGTTCGCCTCCCTAGGGAATTAAAAAAAGAAAGGACCTATTGGTATCACCTTCGGGCATGCCTCTGGCTATCATGACACCGGCCAACAGTGTTGACTACGTTATCGTGTTTCGTGCGGTTGACGAGTAGCCGGTGGCCCGTTCGGGATGATTTGAGTAAAGGAGAGCAACGCATCTGTACCTACATGACATTTAACAGGAGTCAGCACTTACGGGTCCGATTCTGGTTTGTCTTCTATGACATAAAAAGACTTGCTGTTTTACATAGACTTATTGGTAGCATTCAGCCTATTGCAGTCCACTGTTGGACATAGCCCTCTCCTTTAGCACGCCACTGGTCTCGATCTTCGGCTAACCTTTTCCACTTCCTGCCTACAGTTTTGCGTATGTCGTCGCTCTATTTAGTCCAGGGCGTCCTACATTAAGTTTGCCGGTACGCTGTCACCACTCTAGAACCAGTCGACCCCACTGATCATCGGTTCTGCGGCAGAAATGACCGGCCCACTGCCACTTCAGCTTACTAATCCGAGTAGCTATGCCAGTTACTCTACTTCTCTTTTTTTATGGTATAGGAGGGCAAACGAGCAGTCGGAGTCATTTTCATGACTTCCGACACCCATAGATATCTACATAGAGGCTTTATAGATGCGCTGCCCTCCTTTCTCTTCCTACCTCCATAGGCCACCGGCTACTTACACACCGCACTAAACATGACAGCTCAGTTGTTACTCTACGCCGCCCGGTCTCGTGTAAGCCAGAGCTACCTCCCCGGTCGTGCCGGCCCAATTCGGCTGCATGCAGTGTAGCATTTACCTCTTACATAAAACTAATAAAAATATTTTCAATTTTCAAGGCACATTTCCGCTCAAGTTCAATCTAAGTCGTTAACAGAATTAGCTTCAATCGACGTCAACGAGCTTTTTAACGTCACCGGAAACTTCGGCATCTGGTAAGCGAGCTTAAAGCACGTCGGTTAATCTCGAAAGTTTTGTGAGAACTCCAAAGTTCTTGTAGTGTAGCATATGAGCTGTGTACGCACCACAGATCTACAATTTCACACTTTCCGATATTTATTCTTAACACAAGCGGATTTCATCGATGAAATGTTTTTCTTATAGATATAAGTTATTGATAAGAGGTATTGCTATGCATTGCAGCCGAATTGGGCCAGCGCGAGGAGGTCCCTCTCGCTTACACGATACCGGCGAAAAATAACAGCTGTCGCGTTTTCTGTGGTAAGTATTCTGTGGCCCAATGAGGGGAGGAGGGAGGGCGCCTCTGTACCTCTGTAACCGCAATGTTATGAAAATGGCTCTGACTGCTCGTTTGCCTTAATAGGATAAATCTATCGAAATCAAGTGTTGTAATATACTTTGCGTCTATATCTATCAACTTCAGTAAGATTACAGTTGAATTTGGCCGACAAGACCGCGAACCGTACTCAACACGAAAGAGTTTTTAATGAGTCTTTTAGGAGGAAGTACGGCCACACATCTCTAAAAATATTGGCCGATTTGTATGGTATCTAAGCATCCAAAGACTTGAACTATTCGTTTTCCACGTTATTTAAAAAAAAAAACTTTCACAAATAACGTATTTTAATATATAAAACAAAACACAATACATCGAAACTATCAGGAACGTGAAGTGTAGAAGGAAAACAGTTGGATCGGGCAATATAAGGCCGGAGTCGATGCGGCGCCGCCACGTAAAAAGCATTCCCCAGTGACAGCGAGCGGATTGCGGATACCCCTACGTGTACCTAACCGACATACTGTGTTATTTTATTTATTACTGGCTTTTCCCCGCGACTTCGCTCGCTTTGAAGCCTCTTCAAGATAAATAATAATAATAAAAAATAATACCTATCTGTGTACTTTACACACCACGTTAGCCTAGCCCCGTACTAAGTACCGTAAGGACTTGTGTTACGGCTACTAGACAACGGAATATATTTAATATTTTCTATAAATTTAAGAAATTTTATATATTTAAGATTTTTATTATAGAAATACATATAAACATCGATGACCAAGGCGGGATTCGAACCCGCGACCCCCGGCGCAACATGCTCCATTTATCCGAGCCCTGTACCACTGCGCCAGCCTGGTCGTCCTTCTACAATCATTGTAGTGAACTTAGTAATTTCGCAGTGGACGGTAACTAATAAACGAAATGACAGCTGTCGGTAAACCCGATTATTATTACCAATCGTACGTAACTTTTTATGATTTTGATCTCCTAATCAAAGCTACTTAAGGAGTCAAAGAAATTAAAACCCTTAATCCTCGGTATTATACTAAATAGTTTTTGACATTTACTCACGTTACAGTAAGCCATTATTTTATCTTATCTGTCGTTTTTTGGTGTCGACCGTGCCCACGCAGTTAAAAAATAATACTTTCATAATTTCTCACAAATGCATTAAAAACAAGTAAATTTTCAAAAATAGCAGTGCTAATTAAAATATAAATAAACCGTTCGAAGATGTTAAATACATCAGATTCGAACCTACGACTTGCCCTAGCACTCACCAGAGCCCTCTAGGAAGGCCCTTTAGAAAGATAAATCTAAGAAAGTAAATAAAGTTCTCATTTAACAAATAAAACCTCGGCTTCCTTTGTTCCCCGGATTACTTCTCCGCGCAACTCGCTCTCAGCCTTAATAAGGATTTTTACCTTAATTACAGACTACTTATAAACTACTACCCCTTATCCATTCTTTTAAACTTTTTTGTTATTATAACGCTTTTAAAATGCAATTCCTTTTCTTTATTTTTTCATCTTTTTACTAGACTACGGCAGGAGGAAGTTAATGTATCCCACAAATATTATAAATGCGAAAGTTTGTGTTTGTTTGTTTATTTGTTAGTCCTTCATGCAAATACTGCTGAACCGATTATCATGAAATTTGGTACACATATAGAGGGTAACTTGAATTAACATAGGATAGTTTTATCCCGAAAAATTTTCCTATGGGATGCCATGGGATGATTTTCTATTTTCCACGGGATTGAAATTTACGCGGGTGTAACCGAGGGGCGCAGCCAGGTTTTTATAAATATGGCATAAGTTCAAGCATTAAATCATAGTTTTTTTAGTTAGAACAATTACAACATTTTAAACTTTAATTACAATTTTAATGACAATTTTATTGTAGGCTATTTTTACTTTACCTAGTGTTACTATTTTAGTTTCTCTGTCAATGTTGTAAAATATGAATCTCGAAACAGTGGTCCAAAGCTATCACTTTAAACAAAAACAATTTCAATGGTAATGTATCATAGGAAGGGAATTATTGCGCTTCCCACTAGGGAATGTCTTGAGGGGTTGAAAATCTCTTTGCACGAAATGAAATCACTGACTACTACGTGACTTTAAAACCGATCAGAGGAGGGACATCGGGGTAATATTTACCTTCGCTCACGTGTTGGCTTATTCCCTTTAGACTAAGCTTTGAGTTACCACCCACTTATATGTAAGAAAGAGACAGAGTATACAATAAAGGGATAAAGTAATGGGATTTTTTATCACGGTTAAATAGCAATTTTCTACCTATTCTAGCAAAAATGCAAGGATTATTGTTTTTTTTAAGAATAAGCTAAGAGACAAAAGAATCAAAGAGTGATGGTAAGTGAATACCAATAAAAAAAGTAATTAAAAACAAATCTAGTGGGTAAGTATATCCAGAGGTCGTTGTAAAATATCCTCGATTGATTAAATTATACGAAAATAATAAAAGGTAGTATTAACCTTTTAAAGTCGAACCTACTAAAATTATAAATTTAATATTTGACTGTTTGTTCTTTTTTCTTGTGTTCTTTCATGCAAAAACTACAGCATGGATTTAGAAAGAGACGTGAATTACAATCTGAAATAAACTAAATATATTTGTAATCCTCAAAATTGATAGTTCCGTTAGTCGGGAAAGAGGGGGGTCAGCCCCCTTTCGACCACAAATTACATAAAATCAAAATCAATCAAAATCAAAATATTTTTATTCAAAATAGAATTTGAAAAATTGCTTTTTGAACGTCAAAAATTTAGTCTACCACCGGTTCAACCCTAGCCCTGTCCTGAGAAGAACCGGCGAAACAAACTCAGCGGGCCTCATTCATTTTTTCATTATACACTCTTCATTATACATTCTTCATTTATATACATTAAAAAAATATATAATTTACATTTATTTTTGTATAGAAGTAGCCTGGGAGGAGGGTACTATTCCCAAGGTGTGGTATCGATCATAAAATCTATTACTTTGTAATATCCCTTACCACACAAGCGTTCCTTAACTACTTTTTTAAATTTGTTGATTGAGAGTTTTTGAACGCTTTCTGGGATTTTGTTGTAGAGGCGTATACATTGACCCCTAAAGGAATTCTTTACTCTGCTCAGTCTATGAAATGGTACATCTAGTTTGTGCCTGTTCCTAGTATTTCTATCATGATTAGCACTCTTCTCATTGAATTCAGTAATATTCTTTCGTACATACAAAACATTTTCTAAAATGTATTAGTCTCTAAGGAAAGTCTCTAATGATGAGCCTCTCATATAGATGAAGCTGCATCGGCCTTCGCCTTCAGCATAGATTCCTTATTAAAATAAAAATGGATAGTACACTTCATGGTCAGATATAAAGTCTAAAATGCTAAAAAGTCGTGGGGCAAAACTAGCTATACACAAGTATTAAAAGATAGAAAGCTTATACAATTGCAGGTTTATTATTTACGATGTCATAGCATTATCTATAAGCCTCACCACAGCCTTTGACAACCAATTTCCTACCGTAAAATTAAAGTACACAGTGAAAGCGACTTACCTACCTTACTTATGTATATAAACTAGCGTACATAGCGTAGAAATTTGAAAGAATGATTCAGAATTTCCGCAATTAACTAATATATCAAAGTCCTTTAAGTTTAGTGTTATTTGATATAGAATATATTATTACGTAAAATGTAACTAGCTAAAATGCTATCCGCTAAAAAACAATCACGAACAACATAAAATAATACTCGCGTAAAATGTACGAAATCAATAGAAATTTAATAAATAAAAAGGCCTAATGTGTGCTCAGCTGCACTATACGTTTTCAAATTATCATAAAATTTGATGATTGTGCAATGTACGTGACAGAACAAAAGCTCCCACATTCGCAACAGATACATTATATGTGGGAAAAAGTTGTGCCAATTTGTGTTTGATCCATTCTTTTATTAATGAATTCCTATTAACATTTACAGACAAATAAAATATATACAACAAAAGCTATATTTTTGATGTTTGAATGGAATTATAATACACACTTGCAAAACAATATGTCGTCTGATGGCAAATTGTCTAAATTAAAAAAGTAAGTAATGTTGCCTTATAATTTTATTGCCTGGAGTGGAAAAGACAAATAATAGTTCATGCCTTTAAATATATCAGGAATCATAGTAAAATAATTTATAATTATTAACTATTTTAACATGTACACTGTGGGCGTATCGTAAATCATAAATAAATAAAAAGAAACGTCAGCACGTGTATGAAGGTGTTAGACTTGGATATTTTAATGAATAGGCTCAAAAAAAAAGCAAAATAAAGTTTGGTAAAACCAAATGTGCATGCCTTAAGCACTCGTGTCATACGTATGTTATTTAAATTAGATACTCATGATAACATATACGTTTTTCACCAAAAATTGCTTTTTTTATTTTTAATTTTCAAATAGTTTTATGGTAAACTTGAATCTTAAAGAAAATAAGTTATTTTATATTTATTAGACATCATAATGTAAAAAAATAAAAACTGCTTCAGATAAAAGCGATTATTACCAATATAAATTACATAATTTTAGTCGAGAAACGTTGGTAAACATAAATTAATAAACGTTAGACTAATAAAATTGTGCTGGCAGCTTATATGAATGACGCAATTAAAACTTAACCATAAAGAATGTCTCTTACCATAATGTTTTAAGTGCGCGAACGCGATTTATTCAATTATACACTCTAACGTTGTGAAAATAAAGTCTCAAGTGGCTTTACTCTCAGAGTAAAGCTCACTGTTGACACATTTTTGACGTTTACTCTGTGTATTTGTATACAAGGCTGCCTAAGATGTAATTTTTTTAGTTTCAACAGTACACATTTGATTTTTTACAATAAAACGAATAATAATTGAGTTATGGTTTTCTAATCAGTTCGTCACAATAGATTTACGGACCTATTGAAATAAAATTTAAATCGATTAGTTATGTTTTTCAAAAGTTATGGAGATTACAGAGAGAATGTTATATGTTTTTCATAGAATTTTTTCTGAAAAATTCATTTTTTATCTAAATTGTGGGTTGGATTGCTGTTTATTGTTTAGAAAAATGACCATTGATGTTTTCTTTTATTGTGTTATGAAGGCCAACCTACTTTAAGCACTATATTATTATTTATTTAAAATAAAACTCTGACCGAACCCAGTTTTTGATTTTTAGGCGAGAGTAGAGCATACCTACGCTCGCGCTTAAGGCATGCAAAAACCGTATTATTGATCTTGAAAACACATACACACACATAGTTACACCAAACACAAAACCCACAAATTTCGATCCCGTGGAAAATAGAAAATTATCCCATGGCATCCCATAGGAATATTTTTTCGGAAAAAAAACTAAAAGTTACCCTCTAGTGTGTGCCAAATTTCAATGAAAATCGGTTCAGCAGTTTTTGCGTGAAGGAGAAACAAACATACAAACAAACAAACAAACATACAAACCTTCACATTTATAATATTAATAGGATAGTATAATGGATTTTTATTGTTACTTTTATCAATGATACTATCATGATTCAATCAAATAACGCTTTTGCCTCGTGCTGATCGACTGCCACTAATAAAAAGTAATTCGGCACATCGTAGCTGTTGGACATAATATAGTATTCACACTAGTACCATTTAATCGCACTAACGCTCTCTGCGTATAACTTGACGTTGGACAGAACACCCGAAGTCAGAATTCATTAGGCACTGAAGCCGTCACTCGCCGCGTCACTCGGAGTGCCATTAGCCCATCGGACGTGGTTGGCGGCAAACAAACACTCCTGTCACCTACCCCAACCTCCTACTCCCACCCCCTCTCTTCCCTGTCTCATCCCTCTACACTCCTGCGGCACCCCGATCTATTACATATTGGAATTGCCAATACTCATCTAGAGACACAATTGAGATTTATATTATTGTCGTATCATCTCCAGTACTTCTCCTTTATTGGTATGCTTCTTTAGTATACCTACTAGTGATCGGCCGTAGATTGAAATTCGATCTAAGTGAAACTTTTTTGTAATTAAAAACTAATTAATATTATGACATGTTACGTCATTGTAGCGCTGCCATGAGTGTGGTGCGGAGGAAGACACGGCCCAGCATACCCCAGAGGTTTGCCTTAAACGGGCCGTACAGCGCCAGGACCCTAATTCGACGCTGGGTGGGCCGGACCTCTCACTCTCGAGCGTCATCAGAGTGATCCTCGAAAATGATATGTCCTGGGAGATGATAGCCTCTTTCTGCGGGGCTGTCTTGCTCGAGAAGGAGACCGCAGAGCGGGCTAGAAAGCAGAGGGCAGCAAACAGCCTGCCCCGCCGACGACGAAGAACTCGAGTGCGACAAAGGCGCTATGCGCATCTTATGCCGCCTCCCTAACTGGGACCAGGGGCCAGGCTGGGAACCTGGGCCCTGGCCCAGCCCAGAAAACGGAAGGCGTTAGCCTCTCTTGAAGGAGTTCGGTTCGGTGGAAGGACTGGACAGTTGACGACAGTTTCAGCGACAGGGCTGACGCTGACAGATCCGGGGCACTCCAACATAGACGGCCGATGGCACCCGCGGGGCTTTAGTGCCCCACACACCCATCGGATCCCACCCAGGTTCCATGGCTGTACGTAAACGCATTTCCGCGCGAAAAAAAAAATTCATTGTAACTGCTGTACTCAACATAGATAATATGGTACTCAAAATGTGTGTAGAATTTTCAACACTCGCAATGGATACAAAAATATCATATTTTGTTTTCAATAATGTACCAAGAACGGAATCTTAAAACAATTATATTTACGATCTTAAAATAATGAGTATGCAAGAGTTCTTGGTGCGAAGGTTGTACCGAGTACGGAAATTGACTACGACCAGTTAGTAGTAGTTAGTTAGTAGTAGTAGCCAGCCTACAATCCACTGGATTGGACCACGTTAAAAAAATATCGATAGTTGATTTTTGACTCTTTAATTAGTAAGATAATAATATGTAGATATTATTTAACGCTATGAGTGTTACCAGATTATCTCAACGTGTGCCTTAATAAAAATATTATTCGCTTTTTAAGAAACTGTTTAATTATAGAAAGCATTATTTTTATACATATCCTAACACGATATTGGAATTATTTACAATTGCTAGGAAATGTATATATCTCCTAGGATATAAAATATTGTTTCAAAAATTATTTAATACTACGTATTAAATATTTTTAAAAAATTAAAAAAAAATATTTAATACGTATTAAATATTTTTTGAAACAATATTTTATACATTTCCTAAATAGCTTCGGAATTGTATACATTTCCTAGAAGTTGTATACAATTCCTAGATTTCTTACTTTTCCGGTAACACATATGAACATAAAATTTAAAAAGGAAATAAACGCAAGCATTAAATCTCTGCAACTCCTACTGCTTTTCGTACCTGTCTTTGAAAAATGCCTAAATAATCCAATAATATTACTTGTTGTTACCAATAGGACAATAAATTATTATAATCATAGTCTACAACAAAATAGGTTATCCTGCATGACTTAATTCGTCGTGATACCATAACCATTAACGTAAGATTTTTCTATTGATGTTAATTTATAGTTCATCTACATAAGGTACAAATGCAATATTGCCAGCAGCACCCATTGAAAGTTTTCTGTTTTTAACCTTATCCACAGCCTTTGATACATCACCCTCAGAAATTGCATCAATCTCCGAAGCAATTTGCACTGGCGCCTTAACACAACCGGTGTACAGAGCCTGTGCAGCTAGGGACTCTGCGAGATGATTGTTGCCATCGGCTTCGCTCAAGACCTGCACTTTCAGTTGGTTCTTGGCAACTGCAATAGCGTCATCGGGCAGCTTTGTTTTCTTCAAACACGCTACAGCTGCTTTGACGGCAGCAGCAGCTTCTTTTTTCGGTACGGACAGCACTACTCCGAATAGGCCGTCGTCGGAGTAGGACACATTGAAACCGGCCGCCGCAAATGGCTGGCAAACTTTGCCGATGGCTTTTCCGAGGATTGTGTTGTCGCCTCCCCATTTCGTCGTTGGGCCGCTGCCTAGAGCTTTAGCGGCGATAGCTAAAGCGAGACTATCCTTGGTGGTGGTGGCTGCGCCCTGCACTCCGAGTGCCACGTGTGCGAAGTCACCTCCCATCTCCTTCCTCAATTCACCACCGTAGTATTTGCTGGGCTTGCTTTCAGCGCCTGTGCCATCTGACAGTACAAGGGATTCGGCGAGCGCTATGGCCTTTTCCTTGGAATCGCCAACAATTGCAACGGCGCAACGTCCACTCAAGAGTGTTTCAGACGCAAAGTGCTTCAAAGACTTTGCGCTGATGTTGCCAATTCTATGCGGTGACATGAAAAGGGAATTGCCAAGTCCGCGTCTGAATGCAGCTCTGTGCATCAAGTCGACTGCGCGCGCCTGAGGTGGTAGTACAGCCACATCAGACTTCAAGCGTGATACATTGTCACTCAGTTCCCAGGGTCTGAACTCTTGATGTGAAACAATGTTGTTCAAATATTCAAGTGATTCATTAAGACTGCCATCTGTGCTATCTAATGAATAAAATATGAATTCTCGATCACCAGATGCATTGAATTTTGATCCAAGTTGTGACAGTTTGCGAGAAATCATAAAAGCACTTGCAGATTTTGTCGTTAAGCCTGCGGCTGATCGGAGAGCGTGGGCCAAGCCCAAGTCTGATTCCGGCTCATAACGCGAACCTGCTTTGAAAGCAACAGTAACCCTCGTAACGGGAGCATGATTGTCGAAAGCAGTCACAAGTACCTTATTAGACGTGACACATGAATGAATCTCTTCTGGACAGGCTTTTGAGTACCCTCTGCACGTGACATGACGAACTAATGAAGCAGCAATAGCCTTTGAAGACATTTTGTAAAAAATTTCACAATTCAATCTACACGATTATTAATACTAGATATATATGTTGAATAGTGACAGACATGACAACTGACAACAGACGACTGACAGTTACGGTTTTCCTTTTTTCAAAACCTTTTTAGAGAATTCTGAACAAAGTTGATAAAGACACCACTGCTCCATCTCTTTTCATTTCAGTATCCTTAACGGACAAAACACAAATAGGCAAAGAGTGGATAATTAGTAAAAAGGAATTCTTTTTCTATTACTGGTTAGAGAAAAAAAAAGCTCTTAGTGTTTGTCATACTGAGCAGGATCAAAGAGAAAATACAACACTGCTGGCAGGCGACTTAACTGACAACAGCATGGTCTACCTTAACAAGTGGATAGAAAGAAAGAAAGAAAGAAAGAAAAGTTTTTTATTCAAAATAGATTTACAGGAATTACTTTTTGAACGTCAACAATTTAATCTAAATACGTGTACATTATCAAGGAGTTGGCACATTAAAATTCGTTATCATTCTTCACGAATTTTAAAAGACTAATAACGTCAGTATTTACATGAAAAAATAACAAACATTTGACAGAGACTTTTGCTTTTATATTACTCGACAACTTATTAATTCGTTCCATAAGTAATAATAAAATAAGCGTTTACCGAAACTAGTACTTACTGTGTTAAAATTATAATTTTAGTTTTAACATATTTTATTCCCTAAGTTAAGTAAGAGTTATAAAGCTGAAGTTATTTGTTCGAATGCGCTGATTTCAGTGGTCCGATTTGAAAACTTCTTTCAGTGTCGATTAGTCGATTTACATAGGAAAGGTTAGACTTTTTAGTGCTGTCAACGTGCTGTCGCGATTCGTGTGGTGTGTAATTAGCCGATGGCCCATGTTAGAGGGAGGATGATGGAGGGCAACTCATTTGTTTAGCCTCTGTACTCTGTATGATGTCTATGGGCGTCGGCAGTCATGAAAATCATTTCGACTACTCGTTTGCTCCCTTATAATACAAAAAAATGTGTGTGCTTCAGTGGTGTGGTCTACAGACCACACCACTGAAGTAATACTTAATTATTGATCTAATACACAAATTCATTAGAGTTCGCGCTACCACTCAAGTCTGTTAGCCGCGGCGCTGCGGTCTCGAAACATAATGTTGCTAGAAGTTGGATATCGGAAAATCCCATTAAATATTTTATTGCACAAAGCTTACCAACATACATTAAAACTTAAATATTCTAATTTATATAAGTTCTCAATGGTAATAGCCTATCTACACTATTCTTTACTAACCGAAACACGTAGACATGACTGTCATGTAGGACATTTCGCAATCATTTTTAAAATTAATAATTATGATTATATTGTATTTTATAACTATAATTGTGAATGAATAACTATATTCAAGAAGGGTGTGCTTCTTATATTTTCCTATTTTGGTATTTGAGCATACTGTTTTTACAAAAACACCTCAATTCATAATAATATCTATGCGTTGTATTCTCTGTCTTTAAGCAGTATAAAAATTGATATTGTTGACAGTGTTGACACTGAGTGTTGTCATCGTTGACATTGTGTGGAGTGTTGACATTAAAAGAAAAATTACCTAAATTTAATTCTTTATTATTTTCCAGTAGTTTCAAAACTGTTCAATACGGGGTAAATAATTAAAAGATTTTTTTAATAAAAATATTTATAATAAAAATATAAAATATTTCATTTATTGCCCCATAAATAAAAACTATTTTTTATGCATATTTCATATTTTTACTACAGGATGAATTAGGCTTCACTCATATCCGATTCTATCGGAAGCTTTTATTTCTGATTCGATTACGGATACTGATATTTTTTTATCTCGGATATCCGTTAGTTTCTGATGCGTTGCCCTCCTTCCTCCTCCGACCGGTCTCGTGTAACCGAGAAATACCTCCCTGGTCGTGGTACCATAAAAAAAAACACAAGATGACGTCGTCTTCCTACTTGTGTTATCTTCTGAAAAATTATTAATACGGTTAGATTATACAGAACGATTAAAGTTTTTACATAATAAGTAGTAAGTGCTTATACAGTCAACGTCAGTGATTAAGTCATCCTTTGTAAATTCGTTTGATCTATCTGAAGATGATGACTGCATAGATATATAATATAATTATTATATAAATTTCCTGAAAAGAATTTATATTACCTAATTTTTTTTTAAGTTACATCTAGCACCTACCTATTTGTTATTTATGTGCATTTAATAATGACATACTAGTAATGGCACAGCATTAGGGAGAAGATAAGTTAATTTCCTCTTTTTGAAGAGCATATTTCTTGGAAAATGTTTCTACAAATCCTAGATGATTTCCTGGTATCCTTTGAAAATAATACCGGAAAGGACATACAACGGAGGATAAACTTAGCATAGAAAAAATATTGGGGACTGAAGGAAGTAACGGAAAATCAGACTTTAAAAAATAAATTTAAAAAAGAAATTAGTTGATACCGTAATATTACCGTGCCTAACATCCCATATGTGCCAGACGTGGTCACTAAGGAAAGAAGACGAAGATAAGATCTGTATATTCCAAAGAAAAATGGAAAGCAGCATGCTTGGACTTAAACTATCTGATAAAATTAATAACGAAAACTTAAGGAGTAAATGGGAAATAATAGATGCAAATAAAATGATTAGGCAACTTAAATGGCGTTGGGCAGTACATGTTTGTAGAATGGATAATAAGGGGTGGACAAAACGTTTGATTAAGTGGGTACCGAGAGATGAGAAAAGAAAAAAGAAAGAACAAATAAAAGATGGAGAGATACACAGATGTGGATTATACTGGATGGTACAGGCACGGCAAAGAGATTTATGGAAAGATTTAAGTTTGCTAAAAAAATTATTAGATGTAGATTATTCATAAGTATTAAGAAATTATATAAAATGTTTACATAACTAAATAATGTCAAAGAAAAATATTGTTAGTAGAAAATAAGGGATATTTTATTTTCTTTATTAATATTATAAATGCGTAAGTGTGTTTGTTTGTTTGTTTCTTTGTCCTTTCACATCAAATCGGATCAACGGATCGATGTGATATTTAGTGTGGAGACAGTTAAAGGACTGAAGAGTGCCATCGGTTCCTTTTTACTGCGAAAAATCACGCGAGAGAAGCCGCGGGTAACAGCTTGTATAATTAATATAGATTACCACAGTGAATAAGATCACATATAACAAGACCACTAGAAGGGTTTCAGATTCCCTCAAAATGTTTAGTGAACTTAACCCTCAAGCGCGAAGTCAAGAGGAAACGGGCGCAAATTATTCGTAGACACGGTAAGCCTGTTAATGCCTAAGTAAATCCATTAAGGATAACTCAGGAGGGTTATCAAATTGTATAATACTTGATGTCTTCATTTTACCCCAGTCAAAGAAGCCATCATGTTACTTCTCTGTTCCGCAATTTTTTTCCTTTCGCACAAGTAGGTATTATGGAGCACGATCATGCAGGGAAATTGTACACTAAGAAGTTTTACTTATATTTACTCTTTGCTAAAATTATGCACACGAGCAGTCAGAGCGAGCACTTGGTTATCTTGTTCTATAAATTAATACTAAAACGAAAGAGACATCTAGACGGAATATTGAAGCGAGGGCACAAAAATGTAGTTGGAGCCATTTTCAGGACTACCGATGCGGCCCCACACGAGCAGTCACCGATGCCCTTGGACATCCGCATAGAGGTTATACAGATGCATGGCCTTTCGTCCATCCTCCATGGGCCAGGTCTGTGAAACATTTCCGATGTAAGTTCAGGATTGAGATTCTTCTTCTTCTTCGTGTCGATGGCACTTGGGTTACACATGCCCGCTCCAGTGCTGCGCCAGTTCTACGCCCTTGGCATTAGCGCTCATGACGTCTAGTAGCGTGCATGGTTGAGGACTGGAGGGTCAGATCAGGATATGTTTCATTGTTTGTTCCGGGGCTCCGCAGTCACACTGGGTCTGGCTCGGATCTATTATTCCCCACTTTGCCAGGTTCGTTCGGCAGCGACCAACCTGGGTTCTCAGTCTATTTATTGTCCTCCACACTGGCCATGGTAGATTATGGCCAGGAGGAAGACATTCCGCAGGCTCTAGAAAATAAATCGGGGGGGCATTTTTCTCCTTCCACAGCGAGACCCGAGCGTCTCCACTTTTGTCGGTGAGGGGTTGGGTGGACTTTAGGAAGCTATTACGGCTGGGCAATCTGTATATGGGCGAGACCGAGTTAAGATTGTGCATGGGGTGTCTGGTATCAGATGTCTGTTTTGTTTTTTCTTTGGCACAGGCGATCTCTCTGCGGACGGATGGAGGGGCTATTCCTGCAAGTACATATAACTTGTTTAGGGGTGTAGGCTTTAGACATCCTGTTATAATTCGGCATGTTTCGTTGAGCGCCATGTCAACTTTCTTTGCATGTGCGGACCGGTGCCACACCGGACACGCGTAATCTCCGGCAGAGAAACTGAGTGCTAGAGCCGATATATGCAGAACTTGAGGAGCCGCCCCCCATGGTGTGGATGTAAGTCGGCGGATGAGGTTGTTACGTGCAGCAACTTTTAATTTGGTGTTCTGACAATGGCTTTTGAACGTAAGGGAGCGGTCCAGTGACACTCCAAGGTACCTGGGGTTATTGCTGTGTTGTATGGGGACGCCGCGCCAAGAAATATCAAGCGTTCGGGAGGCTTCACGGTTTCGCAGGTGGAAAACACACGATTCTGTCTTTGAAGGATTAGGTGTTAGAGCATTTTCGGTGTAATATGAATCGAGGTTTTCCAGGGCCTTTGCCAGAATGTTTTCAGCCTCTTCGAAAGTTGTAGTTTGAGCTGCTAGAGCTAAATCGTCCGCGAATAAAAAACTTTTTGTGTTTTGGGTTATCGGCTGGTCATTTGTGTAGGCGTTAAACAATATCGGTGCAAGTACGCTACCTTGTGGCAGGCCATTCTTCTGTAAACGCCATCGGCTTTTGTCACTGTAGAGATGGACTTGAAAACGGCGATTTCGGAGGAGCTCATTGAGGATTTTCACAAAGTTATAGTCATTGGTCAGGTTGTGTATCTTGGCCAGAAGTCTCTTGATATTTATCGCAGCAGATAGATCCACAAAGACGACCTCGGTGCCTTTTTTACACTCGTAACCTTGTTCTATATGCTCAGTGAGATTTAAGATCTGCCCAGTGCATGATTTCCCTGGTCGGAAACCAGCCTGTTCAGAGATGAGTTTTTTATCTAAAATGGGACTTAGACGAGATTAGGATTGAGATAATATTGATAAGGCAACCGTCGCCTTTTGTGCGATTTGTCATTCTAGCAGCGACTCGATCACAATTCGAACAATCGATCAACGGAGGGAAATATCCTATCGGGCCTTTGGGCGTTGATTGTCACCAAAAGGATCTCATTATTTGTCCGTCTCTAATCTATAGTAAATAGATATAGATCGAGAATAACAAGACAGCGTAACTGTTCACATTACAACGTCTGTGGCTCTACAGAGCCGTCGTTACAACGACGCCTTCGCTAGCGACAGCAGACAGACAGACAGATGTTATAAACTTGTGAAATTGTTGACGTTTATCTCAAAGACACGTTTTCATAAACCTTTCAAACGTAACTTTTGTTATTTACAAAAAACCTTATAAATATAGTGTAATATCTAAGAAAAAAAACTAAACTACAAAAGATGATTGGACAACCATCTATTGTAAACGGCCAAGTGCAAGTCGGACTGCGAGTCGACTTGCTCTTTGCCGTTTTTTTCCCCGAGAGTTCCAGCGAGAGACCTACAAACTACACGAGCAAAGATTTGGTTGTCTTTTCTTAAACTTGGTTTTTAATAAGAAAGAAGAAGTAATAATAAGAGCTAATCAAATTACAAGATGGACAGACAGACGGACGACAAAGTGCTCATATAAGAGTTACGGTTTTTTCTTTGAGATTTTGTGGACCCTACAATGATATCTACTTTGAATTACTTGAAAGTTATTAGGGCCAGCGACTATCTTCTAAGACGGGGGTTACACGATCAGCCTGGCGTCAGTTCAGTCTGTGATTTATTTTAGAATGACCGAAAACTGATAGTATAAGCGCAGACTGATGGATATAAGGTCCAGAGACGATTATTTAAATATTTTAATATCTTCTGTCAGTCAAAATCAAAATCACAATATTTTTATTCAAAATAGAAAAAAAAAAAATTGCTTTTTGAGCGTCAAAAATTTCATCTACCACCGGTTCAACCCTAGTCCTGTCCTCAGAAGAACCAGCGAAACAAACTCCGCGGGCCTCATCAATTAAAGATTTATCTAAAAATATAAACTAAGAGACTCTTAATTATATACAATACAAAATATAATTCACATTTATTTTTGTATAGAAGTAGCCTGGGAGGAGGGTACTATTCCCAAGGTGTGGTATCTGTCATAAAATCTATTACTTTGTAATATCCCTTAACTACTTTTTTAAATTTGTTGATTGAAAGTTTTTGAACGCTTTCTGGGATCTTATTGTAGAGGCGTATACATTGACCCCGGACTGACGTTCGTCACTGAACTGCGCCAGACTGACCGTGTAACCTTAGATACTAATTAGTGATTACTGTCGTTTGAATTTGTAATATTAGCGGTTGTTTATAGAAAGTTTTTAATCAAAAACCTTATTTGCATTTTGTAAGATTGATTAATAAAGTACGTCGTAAGGGAATTTTTGATGAACTTTCGAAAGAACTCTTCGAAAGTACTGTAAGAAAGATACAATGTTAGGTATATTACACAGGGTTGACAATCTTAGTACTTTCAAGTAGGAAATTAACGTAGTATAATCCGACAAATTAAAGTATAGCGTTATGAAATTGAATTCAGCATAGCTATAACATATTTTTAAATGAATAGCATTATAACAAAGAATGTTGCGAGCTCCTGATTAGAGATGGCAGTTTCCTAAGAATATTTACATTACTAACTTTCACCACACGAGATGGCGCTCAATTAAGAACTTTTAAGTAGCCAGCTATTACTTGATTATATTTTTATTTTGACCGTATTGTATTTATTATATATATGAAGTATGTATGTTCTTTGCATAAACATTGATAGAAATAATGGTTCCATTAATTAAATCGTCAGTTAAAATTATAAAATTTCTAAATGTTGCAAGCGTTATATATTTTATGTACGCTTGCAACATTCTGTGAATGTCATAGCTTGAAAAATACTGGTAAAACAAAATTCGCATTTCGCCAGCGATTTGCGCAGGAGTCTTGTTTGTTGTTTTTAAATTTTATCTTGTAATTTGTGCTATTTCCACCTAAGTCCGTTGAGTTGAGTCCCTGATTCCTCCGGCTGTGTTGATTTTGTGCTTACAACGATTGTAATTTAAGAACTGAGAAAAGACTCATTTATCTGTTGTTTTCTGTGATTTTAATTTTAATTTTTATCATAGCTCAAAAAAAGTGTTGTGTTCCCGGATGCTCCTCTCGGCTAGTGAATCTGAATATATAAAATATAGAGAATATAAAAAGAAAAAATGGCTTTGTAGATCCAGTCACAATCTTTTAAATTGTATTTCGAATCTGCAGGACATAAATTATTGCATTTTAAAACAAAATTTGACTAGTAATTGCATAAAACAATTAATTATAACCTTCATAAATATTTATGTTGATTTTGCATTTATACTTGTCAAAGTCACAGAGAATTTAATATACATTTTCTGTTAAATTTGTCCTGCAAATTCTTCATACATAACTATTGTAAAGTCATAAATAAAATATTAATAAATAAAAGACAGTGTGACGATGACTCTGATGTCTTCAAGGTAAAGGCGAAAAAAATGTATAAAAAATGTTTCAAAAGAAAAAAATAAAGTGATAAACAATACAATCTTGTTTTATTTATGTTAGGCTTGCCCTTGAATTATTTTAAGTATCATACATTAAAAAAAATTTTAATGTATGATACTTAAAATAATTCAATCAAATATTAAATAATATCATCAATCAATATCAAGTACCTACTAGCCACGTGCTGACGCTTGATATATATGCATGTAGTTATGTATGATTAAATTAATAGTACCAACTCTTACTTTCAGAGGGCGACACTTGTCTTTCCCATTTCAACCCGCGAGTTAGACCTCTATTCCTATATAATACAATGTACTCTGTGATATTACATGAGCAGTAGAGCAGGGTTTCTTAATGTGGGGTCCACGGACCCAAAGAGGATCCCTGGCGTTTGTGTCAGGGGTCCGCGGTAACTTAGTTAAACCTTTACATACTTGTGTAGGTACATACAGTGATTTTAATACATATGATACATATTACATAAATAAGGTTTGTATTTTTTTCCTAAAATATTCTTTGACTGGACAGTCCGCGGAGCTTTTAAATTCTGGAAAGAGGTCCGTGACTGCAAAAACTTTAAGAAACCCTGCTGTAAAAGTATGGTTATGCTACATCATAGCTAGTTTTTTACGAGTTGCGAAATATTCAGAATCGCAAATATGAAGGTTTTTTAATGCTTATTGCCCAAACAAGCAGAGACCTCTGTAAAATTTTTAACAACCAGCTTTTCGGCAGATGCATTTTTCTCCTTCTCTCCATTGCCTCGGTTGAGTTATCCGTTGTTGTTGTACCACTTATGAATAGACAGCATTGCTATTACTTTAAATGCCTGTTTTGTGCGGGAATAATGGCTAAGCTCGTGGTTGAAGCTCGTGCCAGGTGTAGTGCAGCAATAGCATTTTTTAGTATACAGGTCGACAAACGAGCAGTCGGGGACATTTTCTGGACTACTGACGCGATACCCAAGACCAGCATAGAGACTATACAAATGCGCTGCCCTCCTTTCTCCTTCAACCTCCATGGGCCACCAGCTACTTACAAACCGCACGAAACGCGACAGCACAGCAGTCACTTAATGCCGGTCTCATGTAATCAAGCAGCACCTCCCCGGCCGTGCTGGCTCAATTCCGTTGCATGCAAGCACGCGGTGTGGTACTTCTAACAGCAATGTTAATTTAATTTTGTTATTATCTAATTATTAAATATAACTAAGCATTAAAATATTTTTTGAAAACTGAAAATGGTACGGCTTATTACTAAGGCAAAAGCAATATATTTTACGATATTCAACTAAGAAATAAAATGAATAAATCAAAACTTTTCAATTAATTTCTAGTAGTCCAGACAAAAATTTCCATTTAAAAAACACGTCATGTATAATTTGAATATGAATCTCATCAAGCGTAACCAATCAAACTTTTTTGCTGAGAATTAAAATGAATCGATTAAAGCAGTCGCTTCCTTCGAAGTTCATTAATTTCTAAAGAGCCAAAAGAGGGGAGTGGGGACAGTGGGGTCTTGACAAAGCAGTAAGTAATTATTTCCAATGCAAGTAGCGGATCACTCTCAGTCGAAGTAAGAGATTGCAATGAAATCATTTATTAACTTTCCTTTTGCACCAAGTGATTCTATCGCTTAATTGTATTTAAGAGCTTTCGCCTTTTTGATGGCATAGTGATTTAAAAGGGAAACCAATACACCGGAAAAAACTATGGATAATGGAAATTCTTTTACATGTTTTACATTTTTTGGAGCGATTGGAAGCTTTATTTAGTTATTGCTGAACAAATTTTTTTGGCGCTCAATGAAGTGGACACATGTACAGCACAATCGAACGAAAGTGTATGTAAGAAATGCCTTCCAAATTTATCACAAGGTGAAACTAAATATAAACTTAATGCTATGTCAAGTAACAGAATTATCTAATAATTGCCGAGTCAGGCTTGTCTTAAGTTGACAATCACGCCAATTTGTGGATCTCTAAACGTATTTGTTATTTAGGACTTCATTCGCGTATCTGAACTACGCCATTACTTCGATTCCATTATTAAAGTTCAATCCTGTAAGTGGTCATAGGCTCAAATACTCATAGAAGCAGATATAATTAGCCTTTTTTTTGTTGGCGCAGGGCAATACATTTACGTATGATACCTAGGAACCCGGGTGGCCTCTAGACCTATGCCGGACTCGACACTACGGGGGCAATACTGATTAATCCCCGGCCTTTGGGCGCTATAATTGGAGGGTCCCGGATGTGCAGGCAACAGGATCCCTCCAGCGACCGGCTTTCCAAAGTCCGGCCTTTTCACCGGGGCCAGCCTGACTTCCTCTCCAGTCCCTACTACAACGCCGAAACCGTGCAATGGTGTCAGGTTCCTATCCTGACCACTTCCCAGCACTTCAAAGTAGCACTCTATCAATGTGTCTCTTCACCCTAGCCTGTCCGGCATGAGTACTGAGTAGCCCTGTCCGGCAAATACAGGGTTACTTTTTAGTCATCGGCCAAATTTTCAGGTTTGGTTCAGAATCAATAATACATTCGATTTATGAAATAAAAAAAACATAAAAAAATAATTAGATACAATTACTTTGTCCCATGTTATAAACATATTTCTTGGTCACAACCACATGGCATCTGATTCGCTAGTAGCGACCAGCCGGCGTCACTGACCTTGAAGTCGATACATTATACATTTCATGTGCGAACAAAGATTGGTGTATTTTTAAGAACCATTTCAAATCGATATTTATTTAACAATATATTATAATTAGACGATAAAATTTAAAATACACCCTTGGTCATTCCAAGTTTCAATTGTCAATTCCATGTTTACTTCCTTAATTCAAAATTTGGCCGGAGACAAAAAGTAACTAAAAAAAAATTACTGGACACTTATTAGTATACAGGATACTAATAAGTGTCCAGTAATTTTCTAAACTTATCTCTAAGTATGGAAAGATAGAAGAGAAGAAACAAAATTATGCAGGCCAAATAAATATCATAAATATCAATATCATTTTACAGAGAAGTATAGAGCCTGGCGGAGAATAGAAAAGAATCACAAGCGCTGCACAAAAGACAAGCTCTTATATTAATGATGATGATTTTCTCTAACTACCAAATATATTATATATGCTTCGAATTAATTAACTCTAACCAAGAGTTGCGAATCGAAATTTATAATTCATATACCTAATAACTTAACCAGAGCTTTAAGATTGGTAATTCATCTCTACAGAAAATAGTTATGTGCGCACGAATTTTTATAGTGCATGATGTACACGACACTATATTCCATCATTTTTCTATTATAACGACGCAGCAGGCATAGAACAGGGCAGAAATTCTTGTAATAACAATTAGTCCATCATGCTATATGAAAATTTGAAATAAATACATAAGTCTTTTCGCTAATTACAAATTTTAACATTATTTATAGTCTAAAATTCTTTAGAGAGCTTTGAATAAACTTCTGGCGTATCAAGCCAACAGCGTTTCAGTGGAGAATTTTAATGTGTACCCGTGTGTCGGTCCGTTATGAAAAGGATTTCATTTCGGTGTCGTTTCCTCCGCTCTCTATTCTGTTTAAACTGTAAAGTTTTGTATGCGTCGTGTTTTGCGCTTTGACGGCGGTTGTTACAGCGATATTATACGGTTTGTAGTGTCCTGCTTTAAAAACTTCTGGCACTGAATAAAATGTAATTACACTTTACTAGTCGTGTCCCACAGTTTCTCCACCTGCGTATTAGATTACATGACAGCCTAAGCAATTTATTTGTTCGGTATGAAATGTATTTTATGTTATTGATAGTGTTCTAAATGGCTGGGAACAGCCAGCGAAAATCGCGTAGTAATGTTTGCGGAAAGAACAACATACTTACACACTTTCATATTTATATATCAGTAGAGAAATAAAACCTGTTGCCAACGGTTCTATACGTTAACAACACTACTTTACAAATTTTATTTTTTGTATACCACGAAAGAAATGTATGCAAGTTAAACTTTATCTTTGTAAAGAGACAAAAAATATTTATTTAATTTAATTTTAATTTAAACCTTCTTAAACCTAAAAGTATCAGCAAAATTATTCCATCATGTTACAAGTTTTTTCTAAAAAAAATATTTTTTTCAAATATCTAGTAGGTAGGGCTACCTATAAATTTAATGTCGGCTTATTGTTCATTAATTCTCTTCAAACGGCATCTATTTTGTGTGTGTTTAAAAAGAACAAATGTTTATCTGTGCCAAGTTTTCTTCATATCTATTCAGTTGTTTTCGGACGAAAGAATACTCTTGAGATACACTTATACGAGCAAGAAATAGGACACAACTAACTGATTAATAAATACAACAGGCGTAACCTTACACAGAGAATAAGGCAGACTATATACGAAATGTCTACTAAATCATACAAGTTCTCATATACGCGGCATACGAGCGCAGTTCTTGAATTATTCAATAAATGTCTAATATAACTAAGTATTTTATTCAATAAGCGTTTATATGAGAAAGTTTTACGTTTACGTATCCCAGAGCGTTACCGTGATTTGCATTCTCGCGTAGTAGAGCGAAAGTGTTTTTCATTGTCCCCGTCGCATCCCCGTCGAGTTGAAAGACGTAAGGTCCTTTTTTGTTGCGGCCCGGTTCACTCAACCCCCGGTTCACGCTTTTTTAGTTTAGTTTTTGTACGCATGTAAAAGCATCAAGTTGATGGACTTGGCATTGTACTTTTAAATTCGCTTTGTCCTTTTTTGTTTACGGATTACTCATGAATACTTTCACATGATGATACTTCGGTTTTACATAACAAGTACCTCAAACTCCCGTTAAAGGTTTGTAACTTTGCCTTCATTGGTAATATGTAGTTTCAACGTTAGCTGTAGACATTGGATTACTTACCTATTTTATTATACGTCCTTTATACCCTCTTAATCGAATAGGGTAATTGACTTTTTTTTGATTTTTTTTATTTCATACTTTATGACTTGTTAAACATATTACATAAATATTTCCAGAATATAAGCAGTATTAACAACAAAAAATAATGTTAAAGTTTGAGTTATTACCTTAGATATACTTCATCTAAGGTTATTACACTCGCGCCTAAAACAATGCAAACTGTCATGGCGGCGCCATGTGATTAGATTGACGTCAAACGCAAGTGACAAAAGTATAAACACTAGATAGGCAGTTCGGCTAGAGTTTACTTGCCAGTGGCGTCATATGAGTTTCAACCGATCACAAACCTTTTTGACATCTCACATTTGACAAATAATTGCTTCTTTATTTCGCAAATTTTACAATAAATATGCATTTTTTTATATAAAATAGACTTGTATACGGCTTATTATTATCTTATTTAATATGATGACTATAATTTGTAGTGTATTTTTGATAGTGTCAAATAGCCTATTCAATTTTTTTATAGTATAGAAGGGTAAACAAGCAGTCGGAGTCACTCTCATGACTCCGAGGCCCATTATTGTTCTTAGGCTCAATTCACACCAAAAGCGCGGCGAAGGGCAGCGAAGCGGAGCGCACTTTCAGTGTCATATAAATTTAAACTTAATTTTCATTACTGTAGTACTTATTATCGAATTCTCGCGACTTCCGCGCAGATTCCTGCTCGAGCAGTCGCGGGAATCCACGCGTCTCGTTCGAGTTTGTCATGCGATAATAAGTACTATAGTAATTTTTATAAAGTTGAAATTCATATGACACATAAACTGCGATCCGCTTCGCTGCCCTTCGCCGCGCTTTTGGTGTGAATTGACCCTTATTGTGCCATTATTTGGGCTGTTCAATGTGCTTCCAAATACAATTTTACAATATAAACAAACGCATAAAAAGTTTTAATTTTTTGTTTGTTACTTTATTTTGAATATTAATTACACATTACAAAATTGAAGTGTGTTTTAGTGATTTCAAAATATGTTTTCAAGTGTTTTTTACGATACTTATATCTAAATTCTAAGCAATGAAAAATGCAATTTGGAACAGAATTGCGATAACGCAAATGGGTCTCCACGAAATTGACGGTAACTTTGTTACAAAAGTCGCGAATTTCCTTACAATGGAAGCTAAGAGGCTTGCGGCGGCCATGTCTACTACATTGTCTTCCAATTTTTCACGAATCCATAAAATTGGACATTTATTCAGACCACGCGGGCCACCGCTAATGAAAGACTTAAGTAACCGGCGAAGAATTAACAACTTCCAAATACAATTCAGTCGAAACGAAGTTCGTTTTGACGGCAAAGTGGAAAAGTTTGTACCTATGCCTTTTTTTGTGGGAACATAAAGTTTAAAGATATACATAACTTGAAACGCTGTTACTTTGATAGTTTTCAAATATCTCTTCATTTAAGTTCTTCTTGCAAAGTTATGACTGACGGCAATTTCATATTTTAATTTAATTTAGTGAAGTTATTACGAGCGATAGTAATAGAGGGTGAAAGGGTGCGTACTTTATTAACAAAGTAATTAAAAATATAAAAGTTGGCGCGTTTCTTCTCGCGGCCGGGGTGATTTGATTGCTAATTTTGCGACAAAGAATTTTCCGCCGTCTTATTAGTAATGAAAAATTATCTTTCTCGAAAATAACGTGCCTAAGGTTCGAGTAAAAAAGGTCCGAAATGTAATTGTTGGAAAATAAACCAAGGATAAGGTTTTAGAAAAGTTTTGTTTTATGTTCCCTTCTTCATCATCATCTGGACATACGACCAATTGGGGGCTTGGGGTAAAGGACACATCTGTTTTGGCGTTGGAATTCACCACTGGCACTACGTCTTCTGGCGTCGATAATCATGAAAATGGCTCCAACTGCTCGTTTGCCCCCTTATAGGTACCGTAGCACACGCGTAACTAAAACGTTATAAACAAACATTAACTCAAACAAATTAATTTAAGTAACACATCTGTATATCAAATGATGACACAAATGACTACTAAACATTCGCCAGTGCTATTCAGCTGAATGTGCCGTGTATAGGGTTGCCAAATGTCAGGATTTGATAGGACATGTCCGGCTGACAGTTGTGTCACGCCAAAGGAGAAATTTCAAAATTGTATGAGCCCTGGGTGTACTCTTGTACAGCTAATGGCATAAAGGAAATACAATTTGAGCAACATTTGCATAGTTTAAATCATTGATACGTCTTTATTTCAGACGCCAAAAAATTTTTAATCTTTCCATAATAAGCAACACTATGACATTATAACAATGGCGTCTTGTTTAGAACTCTGACGTTAGACGTATCTGTCAAACAATTGACATTGCAAGTCCATCAATCGGCCTCGAATTACAGCATTTTTAAAGTAAAATATAAATAAAGTATTTAATTTTAAAAATACTGTGATCAAACAATGATAATGAAACCTCATGGGATAAACTTTTTTAGTATCACAGAATAATATAACACTTGTGTTGAAACGCGCCATCTTGACAAGTGTTGTCATTTAAAAGTAAAACTTGAATTTTTAGATGTTTCATGCATTTTATTTCGTGAGTTCAACGAACTTAATCTGTTTTTTTTTAATTCTATGTATTTTTCTTTATTTATTGTTATCTGTACAAGAGTACACCTGAAATGGACCGTCTCCAAAACTCAAGTCTGCCCTGTCCGGATTTTTTAGGCTGTTGAGTTAATCAAAAAATTCGTGGGCTCTTTTTAAAGACACGGCTATAAGTGCATAAGAAATAAGTACATAAGACAAAACTATCATTTTATTTCTTTCAAAACCCAGTGTGTCAGGGTTTCAGGGCAAAACTTCAGGCTGAATTAGAGCATGTGTCGAGCTCTTTGATTTTTGGACCTAGCAACCCTAGCCGTGTACTCGCTGAATACAGCCACGACGAAATATGAATAATAACGTCAATTTGGCTTAGAGGAAATTTTGTGAAGCAAACAAACATGTTTATCTCTTGTTCGGCCTGCGGCTTGAATTGCAATTCTAAAATGCGAAACAATGTAT
>LUGF01051317.1:158157-171641 GCA_001625245.1 Calycopis cecrops | reverse complement strand
AGGAAATTTTGTGAAGCAAACATAAACATGTTTATCTCTTGTTCGGCCTGCGGCTTGAATTGCAATTCTAAAATGCGAAACAATGTATTATTGAAAAATAAGCATCCATATGTATGGCTGGCTGCTATGTGAAGCAACAAAAATTTATACAACTCAGTTGTGAGCTAGATGAAATGTTGTATTTTTGATTTTTTATTTTTATACCTCGGACTATAATAAAATTGTAATAATAGATAGTTCCATTTTTATTATTTTTTCCTAACGGGGTTGACCCACAACTGGTTCCCACCGCTGCTACTCCTGGGTCCCTGGAATGAACAGCGAACCACAACGATCCTTTGATATGATCTCAGGAAGCCCGAGGGAAAAACTAAGCCGTATTTTTATTACAACCCATTTAAAAATTAGCAACTAGTTACATTTTCTTTAATGGAACTACTGCGGCCCTCAGTATGTTTGGACCTATACGACTAAGTCTTCACGATGACAGCTGTTCATCTCTGAAAGAGCGACAACTTACCTGCCAATCTGGTAATACTTTTTTCAGTCATTACTTAAAAAGTAGACGTAAACTATGGGCACTTCCTTACTTTTTATTTGGCATCAGTTTAAGTTGCGATGCCCAATCGGTCTGATTAATCGACAAGAATTCATCATCAGTTTGATATCCCTTCAGATATAAAAATACCTCATCAATAACCTACGATGAGATTGCACGATTGTTTCTTTACGAAGAAAATAAATAAATCTGAAAGCTATACAAAAACATGTGAAATATAGAGCCTGTACCAGGGTGACATAAAGATAGAGATAGAACAAAACGGAATCACCCGAGACCAAAGAACCGTATATAATATATCTCTCCAATATCGGCACACAAAGGCATCCGATTGTGATTGGAAGCCACGATCTTAGAATATTGGAGACGCGTACTATGACAATAGGATGAGGAACAGTGACTTTGTTTCACTAACTCAGTGGCAATTCAGTCACTAAAGTAGCGTTAACCCTTAAAACATGTTCTGCTCTGTGACTTGGGCCTAATTGTATATTTAATATTTATCTGCTTATTGACATTCATATATTAACTAACTGTAATATCTTACAGAAAAGAATAGCAGGCGCAGCAGAGAAAAGAGCCAGGCTCTTAAATAAATGATGACATTTCCTTATTGTAATTAAAGTAATTCATTTACATATTACCTACAATAAAATTTAAATGATAAATTGAATTGCCGTTTATTTAGATATTTTATAATCCTTTCGTTTCAATTCCTTTAATGTAATAGTAATAATAAAATAATAATCACAGAGAATCAATAATAACCTACTTAGTTATTTCTGATCGTATATCTCTCAATTAATATGTAAAGCTCTATTCGTATGCCAAATTCAAAATGGCGTAAAGTTCTACGGTATATAGTACCTATTCTCTGTCTACGCGTAAAGTTGTGTTATTGTCAAATTTCGATCTGATTGTATTTAAGTCATGAATCATACGACAAGAATGGTGAACATTCGACAAAATATTGTTAAAGAGAGGCAATTTCTACGCATCATTTAATAAAAATGGGCTAAACTTACGGAAATCTCATTTCGTTCCCAATTTACATTCAGGAAGGATACTCAGCACGAAGGGACTAAATCGAATCCCCATCTTCTTTCTTTAGTTGGAATTCGCAAAATAAAATACGTATTACCATGACTCAAGCAAAATTGACACTACCTGAAGTAAGTAGGCGCAGGAAATATGTTTTGTATGTTAATTTATGTAAAGTTTTTGTACAAAATAGAGAAATCTTTTTTGTGTGTAGGACCATAAATTTAATAGGACTTGCATGTTAATAAATAGAATTAGATAAAAAGCTGTTTATTTAAAGGAATATAGGTTTGTTATTTTTCTTTGGGTTCTTTTGTTTACAAAAAAAGTGACAGAATTCCTACCGCCCTCAGTGCTTTTGTTTTTAAAGGATTGATAATAAGGTGAGGATATATAAACAGAATGACACTTTTTGATAAAGTCGGAGTTAAGGAGATTAGGAATTAACACTACACAAAACACTTAACACTTAATCCATATTCCATCCATCGCATAATATAGCCATGCAATCCTTATTCGCAAGGACATATTAGTGATGAGTTCCTGTCATATAGCTTGTGGCTGGCAGATGAGACATTATTGGTGTTTTTTTTACTAACCAATATGGGGGCAAAGGAGCAGTCGCAGACAGTTTCACGATTACCGACGCCTATAGACATCCGCATAGAGTTTATACAGATGCGTTGCCTTGCTCCTCCCAACTCCGTGAGCCACCGGCTACTTACACACCGCACGAAACGCGACAGCACAACTGTCATGTTACGCCGGTCTCGGGTAAGCGAAAGGTCCACTTAAGTTGGCCCAATTCGG
The DNA here is from genome assembly GCA_001625245.1 of Calycopis cecrops. Taxonomy (NCBI): domain Eukaryota; kingdom Metazoa; phylum Arthropoda; class Insecta; order Lepidoptera; family Lycaenidae; genus Calycopis; species Calycopis cecrops. Next base: position 169,231 of record LUGF01051317.1, on the reverse strand, counting down.
CGACAAGCATGCATACAGCGTGGCACTACCTCTTCCTGTATTTATATATTCAATCATTAATACCTAGATAAATAGACCATGAATGCTACTTAAAATCTTTTGCCTAAAGAGACACAAAACAAAAAAAAAGTTGTCTCATCTAAAAATAACTACATAAAAAAATATACTAGCTTTAATGAATCACTTGAATAAAAACCCAGTCCAAGTACATTTTTCAATATTTGTCGTACATTCATAATATCGGTCATATCTCTCGCATTTCAAAGGAGCGGCCGCGTTGAATGCGACCAGGATTTTTTCCGCGACGAAGATGGATGAATTCATTTTCCGTTCTCATACCATTGCCGGCCGCATCTGGGATTGCTTTGTATTGAAACCTATCCCGTTCACAATGAAATTTACAACATGGAGTAATTGATTAGTTGATAAAGAAAATGAAGATTTTATGAAACCACGAAATAAGAGGAATTTTTATATTTATGAAGATAGCCCATGAATGGCAACGCATCAGTATAAACTCTATGCGTATGTCTGTGGCTCAGACTGCTCGTTTGCCAATTGAATAAAAATTCTGAAACTATTCAGAGGTTTCTATTTTTGAGAATGATAAAAGGCTTATGATTAAAACTCATCTAGATGTTTCACAGTCAAGGAGAGCAGAACCCAATCATTTCCGAAATCTGTATGTATATATATTATATATGTGAATATACATGTATGACCATACATGTAGTACTTATGTACACTTATGTACGTCTAGGTACGTATATCTACTTATCACAAAACCTCACAAGCTGTCCGTTATCTTGAAATTCAGCATTTCTCCGTGCGGAATGTAAACTGATTTCGTTAAATGCAGGTCAGAAATAGGATAGTGGTGTTTGCAGCGTAAAATTTTCTTCTAATGTTAGGCCACAAACACTTTTAAAAATTGTTAAGTATAATTTTTCATTTGTTTAACACACCGATAACTTAATTCTACATAGCGAGGGCAGACAAAAAAAACTGTACAAAAATAAATGAATTCTTGAGAAAAGCATGACGATATGATTCTCATCTCTCAAAGATCAATTTATGTTCCGAGACTAGACACAACAAAAATAGACAGAGTTCCGTAAAATATTGCCAGTAAATACAGTAGAACAGTGTAGATCGTTGTTCAGCCACAAAGGGGTTGGCGAATCACATTACAACGTGTGAATTGTAAATTGGACATTACTCGTTACCGACGCGGGCAGATCTCCCCGAGGTGATGCTAACGACGCCAATGACCGTGTACACTCCGCCGCAGTTGTTTTGTACGTAGCGTGTTAGAATATATACTTTTATAGCACAAACATATCAGCATAGTGTTTAGCCCTGTATACAGGGTAAGTATTTATTCAGTGCACAAATTTTTTCTGCGTGTTATATATCGATAACTAAGTACATTTCCGCAAAAAAAAGTAATATTTTTTTTTTAATTATATTATCAAGAATATCCCACATTTGCAAAATGTATTGTCAAAGGCACCGCCCGCGCAGCTCGCCGCTCGCCGACCGAGCGGGGACACGACACCATGTAGGTATTTAGGTGAGAGATAGTAGGGTGTCCATACAAAAATAAAATAAAAGTGTAGTTAATGTTGCTTTATGTATGTAGACAACATATCGTAATTTGTGCACTGAATAAATACTTACCCTGTATAAGACGTCCTTCGTAGTCTTTTTGTTGACGCAGGGGAATACGTATGATAACCCAGCAGCCCGGGTGGCCTCTAGACCTACGTAGGCCTCGACACGTAGTGTAATGCCGAATTAACTTCTCTTTCTTTGCCTTCAGTCGCTACAATTTTAGTGTCCCGGATCTACAGGCAACAGGATCAACAAAAACACCAATTTCCACAACCGCTTTGTTCGCTTATGATGATCTGCAAACAAAAAGCACGTGTTTAAAAAATATTAAATCAAAAATATAAAAGTAGATAAAAATAAAAGTAATAGAAAATATAAAAGTTTACCTATTTTAATCCTACTAATATTGTAAATTCGAAAGTTAATTTCTTATTTTTCACACACGAAAACTAATAAACGAAATTATAAAAACTTTGGTTCTGGAAGATTTGGAACACCTGATATAAAAACTTCTTACAACGCCGAAAAAAATATAGTTCCCTAGGGACATATGCCACGTTAACACATACAGCTAGTTCCTGTACGTCCATTCAACAAAGGAAACTAAGGAACTGAAGATAATAATAATAACTGTCGACTTATTACACTAGGTAAGCCCCGTGCTAAGTACCGTAAGACAATGGTGTTACGGATACTAGACGACAGAAATATATTTAATGTATTTTATAAATTTACAACATCCTATTAATATTATAAATGCGAAAGTTTGTATGTTTGTTTGTTTGTTTGTTACTCCTTCACACAATAACTGCAGATTTTTTTTTCATGAAATTTTAGTGGTAGTTTTAGTGGATAAATTGGATTAACACAGGATAGTTTTTATCGCGGGATTTACGCGAGTGAAACCGCGGGGCGCATTTTATATATATTTAAGATACATATAGTATGTAGATAAATCTATGACCTAGGCGGGCTTCGAACCCGCGACCTCTGCCGCAACCTGCTCCGATTATCCAAGCTGCGCCACTGCCAGCCGGTCCGGTGAAAATTTCCAACGCAACAACAAATTGACATTGATTCCTCGCTGAAGCCGGGGGCAAATTAGTTTTTTTACATTTTTAACACGTTCGTCTCGCGGTACGTGTAAATGTAAAGGCTAATGACTGAGTATTGAAACGGCGCTAATTCAATGGATGCTCTACAAATTGCAGGAAAAATGTACATTTACATCTCACATATGAACATTAATCTTATTTCGTGTATTTAGTTAAATTATAAAGTTGCATTACAAGCTAAATTAATTGAAAATATTTCATATTTTTCAATAGTATGGAAGTATTACGTTAACCTGCAAAACAAAAGAAAACAGCTGAAATTAAAACAGCAATTTTAATCTATATTTTCTTACATACTTACTTCTAATTATTTTATATAACAAGATACCAAAACATTCGCATTTATAATTTTAGTAGGAAAGGATTACATTTCCTATTGCTATTTAGGAAATGTATAGATTTCCTAGGATATATTGTGTCTAATATAATTTATTTCACACATTTCCGGGCGATTTAGGGATTACATACATTTCCTAGGAATTGTATACAATGACGGATTTCATACATTTCCGGTAACTTAAACATGATTGCCATGGTAAAAAATCACGTTCAAGTATATTTGGAGTAAAACAATACGACCAAGATAACGTTATTTGCAAATAGGTATATACCTACCAATATACATAATAATATAATATCTTTATTTATTAAAGTACATATTTGTCGTTACCTTATTGAAGTAAGTAGTATATATTTACTTAGCGGAATCGGAAATTACACAACTAAACAATAAATTACTCAAAAAGATATTGAACATAATATTATATTGTTTGTTTGTGAGTAGTAAACGCTGATTCTACAAAGCCATCATACACAGCTACTAAAATATACACTTATAACAAAAATACATAAAGAGTTTGTAGTATATTTAGCAAGATTTACAGATTTAGATAAATATTAATTTTATCTTATTAACAGCGTAAGACCATTTTTGTTCCATGGCAGTGGTAAGACGGGGTGAAAATTGTACATAATTTATAACATACACATGTTTGATAATAAAAATTTCATCAGGTTTTATGTTTCTAAATACCTAATGATTTAGTAATGACCTAAGCTGAATAACTGCGAAAGTTTCGCTTGTAACCTACTAGGGGTTACAATAAACTTTCGCTTTTATAGATTAAAATACCAGAAAACAAACAACAGCCGGCCCCCGGTGGAACCTAGTAGCGCGTGACAGAGAAGAGTGATCAGGTTGCAGGAGGCCTTTACCCAGGCAGGGGTTCCTGCAGATTAATCTAACCTTTAATTCCTCTTTTTTTTTCAAATGTTTTTTTTCAAATGTTTTTTTTTCAAATGTTTTTCAAAAATTTCAAATGTGGCTGTAACTTCTTAACAATATGCAATAAATAAACAGGCTTTTTATTATTTTATTTATTTATCAGATTAAAATACCATATGACTTAATAAATCGTTGATAATATTAAAAAAATAAGGTAAAATTTATTAGTACGCGCGGAACTTGAATCGCGTAACATTTTTCATTTCGAGAGCAGTTGGAAACAAAATGTATTTCACAACAGATTATGTGCCGGGTAATCCGTTTGGAGCTGCAAATAAAACAAGGAGACCGGTTCATGACGCAACAGGAATATAGTTTCACAGGCCGGCAAGCTGGGACAATTGAATTATACCCGGCTATTAAATTCATCTCTTCTGGCCGGGCGCGGGCATTCCTGCCTTCACTAATCTGTGGTATTTTGTGCCGCCATTCCGACGATGACCAAACATTATTCGATTTGGCCGTGCAGGCCGGTGAGATTATTTACGACTGGGTGAAACTGCGATTTAGTCTGAGTATATCAAATATCGATTAAGTGCTTCGTAATGTATGCATGTGTAACTCCCTAAAATTATTTTGAGAAATAAAATAAAAATAGAGAAATAAAATAAATAATGAGCATTTTGGGCGGTTGCCAGATTTTTATTTCATTTATTCACTTACATCTTAATCATTATTTTAATGAATATTTCCAGATATTATGAAAAACGGCGAATATCTAATAAATATATATTTTCTAATTTACTTAATACAAAATGTCTTCTTATATGAAATATTTATAATGTAAATACGTCTTTCCTGTAATAGCTTTTCATGTCGTCTTAAAAAAACTCAGACAAATATATGCACTTTAGTGCATAAGAAAATCAAAATATACGTAATAACTGTATGTATTAGCTTTCAGGCGAAAAATAAAACTTTAATATTTCCTTTGCCGCTAAACTATAAACATCTCTTTAAACCGTTGTGTGCTATAAGACACGTATTCCTAGAATGTTCCACTTTATATTGGAACAAGAGAATCATTTCTATTTTCTAAGCGATGCGCTATATTTGAAATTTCCATCACTATTGGAAAATTATTTTCGCATTTTCCATCTTCCCCGTTGTGAACTACGACTTGGCGCCCTTTGTGCATTGCTCTCGCCCGGGGCGGGCGGTGCTCTGGGCGGAACTCCTGACATTTCTGAATAAAACACCTACTCCATCGAAACCGAAGCTGACGTTTACAAATATAGTATTGGCGCTGTATATTTTACCAATTTCATTTTCGGGAGATAATAAATCTTATCCGAACATAGAATTTATGACGAAGGTAAAATCGGATTTGTTACATTTCGGTAATTGAGGTTTTGACGCACGCAAGTTCGTGGTATAGTTTTATTAAATTATAGGATTGATACCAATTATTATGATTAAATAATAAGCATCTAATATTGTAAGTTATTTATTGTAAATGGTGTGTTACTGTAACTGTAACATTAAATAAATAAATAAAATAATTCCAATTTTATCTTTCCATTGGCGTCAGGTTCCTAGAAACATTTAGATATTTGATACGACAAGAAAATAAAGATTTTTTTCACACGTAACGGATTTGTTTGTTTTGCATTGCACTGGAGGTAAAATTGAAAAAATGTGTGATGTCACACCAAGAGGGGGCTTAAAATTGTGACAATTTGTGATAGAAGAGTGACGGGGAGTCGAAAAATAGTCTACTTCGCCTTTCTTGAGACAATGGATGACTTACAAAGCTGGTAGAAAAATTTACATGAACTGTTATGAGCTTTGATTTCCAATCTGATCTAACCAGCTACTTAACAAAGAACAAGTACCTACTATGAAAAAATATATATCAAAACCCAAAATTGGTGTCTCCGTCAGGATTCAATAATTAAAAAAGTAAATTTTGTAATATGATAACTTACAGTACGCGCTAGTCACCTAATAGTTCGTTTGCCCCTTGTCCTATAAAAAGAACAACTCGCACTTCAAAAGAAGCTTAGACTATAAAGAATAATACGAGATAAACTCAAATAGGAAGTGTAAGACAAAGTTGTATGTAAGAGAATATTAGGCCGTAGCTGAAGCTCTGGGCGATGCGGGTTGGCAAACTTACTTGAAATCATACGTTTTATTTCCTTTGGACTTTTCTGGCTACGATATCTTACGAACAGGTTGGGATCGTCGTCAACACATCGGCATGTCCTCTGTTATGCTAATATCTCTATTACCAACAGGTCATCCGATAGATCTGACGTAAGCGTTCTTTGCAATAGAAAGGCCTCTCTGAATATTAAATCGCCAGTTCTATGGGTACTTTTATTAAAGTAAAAAGATTTAGGATATATACAGCTAAAAACCTGTTTTGCAATTTTGTAAAACTATCTCTTCACCTAATAAAATAATAACCGTGTTACCTTATTTTATGACATACTTGAATATAGTTAAATTTATTTATATTATATATTATACATATATTATTTATTAACATCAGTCAATATACTTTTGATGTAGAATCTATAGGATCTTGTGAAAAACATACGCGCGTCAATGAAAAGTAGCGAAAAGTGACATAAATATCAGTTGACAGTTTCCTTACTACAGATTTTGTTCCTGTAATTAAAACATGAATACAATTGTACCAACTTATTAATTCGATAACAAATTCAATCCAAAACTGGTCAACTGTGGAACACCAGTGATAAAATATCACTTTACCTGTCACTCAATCTTCAGTACGTGTACACATACCCTTAACTCTAACACCAGCCTAATAATAATCGGATTCATATCTTATATCGATAGAATTTCAAACGGCTCCGTAATTCATATCTAAGTTAAGAAACTCTGTATAACGGAACTGTAAGTTCTCCCCCCGACAAGTTTATGCATACGTGATGGGTATTAGTTGCCAGTTCGCATCCGAACGCCTTTGTACTGTCATTAAAATATCTGTGATATGTTGATGTACTCCCAAACTCCATGTAAATGTAAATTGTCAAATGGAACCGCGAATCTGAATACTAATTCGCTTATCCGAATTATTTAATGTGATTATACACAATTACGCTGACACGATTTAGATTAGGGTGGAATTGTTTGATATGTTTGTTTAGTGGTGTAGAGTTATATATCCAGTGGTTTTGAGAACTACTTACTGTTTCCAAAATTATTACCAAAGACATTATAATGACAAGCACATCCAATAATAACGTAGTAAAATAACTATTATTTAAATACAGTTCAACGTTAGGCTTCAGTCAGATTTAAATTATATTTTTTTTTCTAAAAATTGACAGCGTCCTATAATCCCGAATTTCAGATAGTAGGGAGTCTCTAGTATATTTAATAATCTAGGGTAGGGAGTTTCACAGTCTTGCAGAATAAATAGAAAAAAAATATGAATAAAATTTACTTCGATGGGTTAGTGTCTTAAGTAGCTTACGTTTTTGAGGTCTACAAGGAGAATCATAGAAACGAGTTAAGGAAAAACGATCATGAAGGTTTGTTAGATAAGAATATTGAACATGATATTATAAAGGAAACACAAGATACAGAAATAAGAGGCAGAACAGTTATGTCGGGTCGGCTGCCAATTCGTATGCTTTTGATTTCAACGAATTTTCATTAATACCAAATGATAGCACCCACTCTACAATACAGCGCAAATATTCATTGATACAAGAAATAATACTTGTTGCGTCTGGTAACTTCAAATTCATATTTAGTAAGAGGTAGTGCCACACTGCATGCTTGCATGCAGTCGAATTGGGCCGGCACGACCGGGGAGGTACCTCTCGCTTACACGAGACCGGCGTAAAGTGACAGCTGTGCTGTCGCGTTTCGTGCGGTGTGTAAGTAGCCGGTGGCCCATGGAGGTGGGAGGAGAAAGGAGGGTAGCGCATCTGTATAGCCTCTATGCGGATGTTTGTGGGCGTCGGTAATCATGAAAATGGCTCCGACTGCTCGTTTGCCCTCCTATACCATAAAAAAAAAAAAAAAAAAAACTAGTAATAAAATTAATGGACACTGAGAAAATAAGAGGAAAAAGTACGCCACATTGAGAGACTCCAGAAAAAAGAATGCACTAGTTGGAATATAACATATTGACCGCTGTCAGCGGTCCCGAAGATAAGAATTAATAGATTTAAGTACGCCAAGAATAAGATCGAAGTCTTTAGAATTATTTGCGTTGCTGAAGTCGAGAAGAATAAGAATTGTAAGAGATTTATTGTTCTTGCCCAAGTGGATATCATCAATTACGATAACGAGTGCAGACATACTACTATGCCATGAATAAAATCCGGTTGGAAAAGGTCTTAAAAGGTTATTGGAATTGGAAAAAAAATGCTTATGGACAATGTGCTCAAAAACAACCTGTTTATTAACTTTAAAATTACTAACGAAAGAAGTTTTTATTGAATTGAAGAGAACTAAAAAGCTTTCTTAATATAATAAGTAAAATATATTAAAATAATAAAATCGGGCTATCTTATTCTGCCACCGTCATCAGCTGAGCTCTATCCAGCTCACATAATTATGTAAACCAAATTTCAGCTCAATCAGATATAGGCAGTGGGTCAGTTTGCAAGATTTGATCTAATCATACCTTACTTATAAAGAAACAATGCAAGTTAGATAAAAAAGAGTCTAAATTCTAGTTGATGTCCTTAGACATATAAGAATTTAAGAATAAGAATAAGAATTTCTTTATTTGGGCTAGTTACACTTACAAAAGACAAAACAAACATAATATATTTTAAACAAGATAACAAAAAATAAAAAGAGAAAAAACAAAACAAAAGTATACTTAAAAAATAATAATAACAATATCATATACTCTAGAAACAAAAAAAGAAAAAGTAAACTTATAAAAACCAACAAAACATAAAAAAAAGAAAACGTAAATAATAGTACGAGAAAAGCGCAACAGTGTAACCAGTACCCAAAATGGTAACCACTCAGTATGATGGTTGTGGTATCATTTTTATGATACCACAACCCTGATTTTATGTGGCCCCATGTACGATGTAGGAGTGACGGAACAGACTCATACAAGTACTCTAACATGCACGGCGTTACATCCATATATTACGCATTAGCGATGCATCGGCGTACTAAATAAGTACATATCAACGTGTGCCTTCCATAGTTCATTATCCTAAACTTAAATACTCATTTGCCCACTTTCCATTAAAAAAGGTTATGTAATTACCTTAACTGTTTTACCGACAGCGTATATACCGATTAGCCGAGCCCAGAACTTCAAATTAACGCTTATCTCCCATCTAACGGGATACTCAGGCCTTAAGCTGATGTAAGTCGTTGCAATAAAGAATAACGGGTGCATAATTTAAAAATAATTTAAAAAGTTTTTAATCCTAAGCGTACAGGTCTATAATGATATCATTTTAAATTCACAATTTTAGTTGCATTTTGAATTTTTTTAGTAACCCAGACATAATGATACCATTTCAAAATTACTATTTTGGCTTTTGGTTTTTTTGAAAATTTTTAATAACACTGGCACTGAAAAAGGCAAACCGAGACTTGCAAGGTCTAAGTTGAAAAGTGACATGTTTTTAGTCGACCTTAAAAGAGAAACGGGCTGTCGCATCAATCGAAAGTGGATGTCTATATTATTCCATAGACTATCCTAATGCAATGCAAGATGGAAGTGACCAAGGGAATTGTTTGTTTATCAATCCTTGTTATAAAAATGTGTGTGCTTTAGACTACACAACTGAAGTAAAACTTAATTATTGATTTAATACACAAATTCATTACCGTAGTTACATTGACATAATATGTCATATTATATTTAATTTTTAAATACAAAAAGTTTTACTTAAAAGGCATTTGAATTTTGAATTTTAATGATAACTTCCATTGGCCTCGCCTGAAGTGTGATTCTTGTAACGATCTCACCAGCTTATTCCCCAAATCAAGCACACGTTTAGAAGTTTTATTTCAAAAATGATATTCTACATAAGAATCCAATAAAAATTTAAAGCAAAATATACTTCTATTACTCAAATAATTGAGGCAATTGAGTTGGACACTTAATAACACGAAGTAGTAAGTTAAACCTGTGTAATTTTACTTCACTTAATAGTTTGACTTCGGCTGAAATAGGAATAGTCAACTGACCTCAATACTTGTGGACTGCGGATCCTGTATTTTTGACGCCATTAGTAAAAACACCAGCGCTACCGCTATAGCTGATATATAACTAAAATATAATCATGATCTCTAAATGCTAAGTTTATTGTTTACAAACATTTCAATGCTAGAAAGATTCATGCGTGATATTTTTTTTCTTTCGTCAGTATTCTGTGGTGTTGAATCAGTACTACCTACTGATGTATCTGTGTAAAAAACTGATAAACCAAGAAATTGTAAATTGTAAGACACATAATCACTAAAATTTAATTTCCGCAATTTCTTAAATCGACTCAGAAGTTTCTAAGACTGAAATTATTTCAACTGATTTGAAAAAATTCAATGACGACAAATAAACAATCAAATGTTTGGCAAACAAATACACATCTCTCAAGTCAATTTTCATCCTTTCTCCATACAAACACACCTGTTGCCCACTTTTTATAACTTTATTATCTCTTGATACTATAAAATCATTCATCTTTATAATGTCGTATATATATAATTCTCGTGTCATAATGTTAGTCAACATACTCCAGCGAAATGGCTAGACCGTTTCTCATAAAATGTTGTGTGCATATCGGGTAGGTCTGAGAATCGACTATTATTCATTTTTCATCTCGATATTTCCACAGGACCAAAATTTGCGCGGGGAAAAAACCGGAAAGCAGTTACCCTATTTATATCAAAACTTTCCTCTTTATAATATTAGTACACATAATGTTACTTACAATGAAACATAATAAAAAATAAGGAATTGAGATCAGTGGTTTAGCCAGTCTATCGCGTGACACGTACAGCGAAAAGTCGGACATTCACGAAGCCAGTCCACCGGCAGTCAATTATCTGATAAGACGTCACCCTTCTCCTAAAGTCGCATGTTGTCACTCCCGTC
>LUGF01051317.1:145107-157631 GCA_001625245.1 Calycopis cecrops | reverse complement strand
CATCATGTCAAATTGCTTAAATTGAGTTTTTTGTTGTCTGAGCTATAACAGTAGTCATTATAAGTCAAGTATTGGTAACATAAGTAGAATGTGACAACATTAGTGTAGATAAAATATTTTATAATACAGATGTTTTTATTGTTGAGAATACACGAAATAAGTGAGAGCTATCTGTATGGATGTAAATTTATAGGTATCTATATTTTAGTCTATTAATTAAACTAGGTAAGACACTTATTTTATTCTATTATAAAATTGAGATAAAATACATGAGAAGCTATTTTTTTATTTTTAATCGTAATCTTTAATTATGATTTAACCTTTAAATGTAAAGAGTAACCAGTGTGATTACTTTTATAAAATAATTTGAATAATTCCATATCCTTGTGACTCACTCACACTCGTTTCATCAAATGACTCCAAATTCCAGCGATTGAAAATAAAGATGTTACGCATCTACAAGTGTATTTTAATTGGAAAAAGAATAGAATTTTCTGAGTCATTGTAGTACCTGACAAGGTGCCTTCTGCGGGTAGGTACTGCTGTCTTTTAAGTAATCGTTTTCTAACACCGCGGTTATTAATTTGAACGCGGCCCACGCTGTAGGCTGTCTTCTGAGCATGACATAATTATTCTATTTTCATTTGTAATAACATATTGTAGTAGAGTTTCTAATTTGATCGAAGACGTGATGTTCATCGTAAAGAGAACCAAAAACAAACATTGGCATAACAAGTCCTGAGCCTACGCCACAAGTTTCGTTCCAAAATGGAATATTCATAAGTTGTCCCCAACAACAAATCGGCTTGATCTTTATAAATACTGGTATTCGTCTTGTTATTCAAACGACCCTCACTAATAATAAATAATACCAACCCCCACCCCTATCCCCTGGCGCCACGTGAATTGCCTAAAATTACTTAATTAAAAGCCAGCGTTGATGAAATCAAATTTATTTGCCATTGCCTTAATGAAAGCGATGGTACTTAGTTGTTATGGGCATGTAAACAAATTATAAGTCTTATTAAATACACACACATAAATCATAATTACCAACGTGGTAATTATGATTTTATAGTACAAGAGGGCACACAAGCAGGCTCCCCATTGATGACCATAGACGAGACGTGGGTAACTTATAGTTAAATTTCGCATAAAAATCCAATTTTTTTAAGACTATATAGGCAGGTAGTTATTTCTACTTGAAAATGTCACTATTTTTATTACTTTCATTCTAACAAACTAAACAAATGGTAGTAAATATAGAAAAAAAACTAAGTTAGTCTTAAATTACTCTGTCATTCCATTTTTAACGCGCGGTGTGACGAACATAAAGTTATTTGACTCAGTTAACTATTCTAAAGGACGTTCCGGCAACTAACTTATAACAAGATAACTTTTTGATTTCGTTGCTGAATTTTCCTCTCGCGCTCGAAAACAAAACGAACGGATGAAAATAAAAATTGAGTTAAGCAAGTGGCAAGATCAACAACAAGAATCAGATGGTATTGAATTCTTTAATCGTTCATTCAAATCTCTTTTAGCTTAACCTTACTGGTAACTGGAACAACACAACCGTATAAGTGAATCTCACTTATAATATGGTACACTTAGTGAAGTGAAAGCTAGCTGCCGCATTGTGAACAAATGTTTGCTAGTTTTCGTCAGGCCATTTGAAGAAGAAGAGGGCAACACATTTACACAACAATAATTATGCGGCTCTTCTAAGGCTCCTACTGTTTGTTTATCCACATACACTATAAAAAATCCTATGGCACTACCTCACTAAACCACTACCCTAATACACCTTACTAAAATTAGTTTAGTACGTCCCAAAAAATGGGAGCGTTGAAATATTACGTAACGCGATTTAGGGGGGATGCTCTTGTAAAACGTTACGATACTTTACAGCAGCGGGAGGGGGGTTTTGAACACCGTGTTACGTTATTACGTAACAATGTTTTTTTAATAAAAAATAATACCTCAAGTTTAGGTTTATTAATCTGTGCTCAAGTTGGCAAAATTAGGACAAAGGAGACCTTTTTTGCTCAATTTAAGTAAAAATATGCTAAGTTGTGCGTTACGTAATGTTTTGGGAGGGAGAAAGAGGAGCTACTCAGCAACGTTACGGCGCGTTGCCTACGCGTTACGTAATATTTGAACGCTCCCTTGTTACAACCGAAATATTACATTCCCGATTCATATAACAAACGGCATCAATATTGAATCAAACGAATTCGAAATAATCTCAAATTGACTCGGAACGTACCTTGAGAGAATTCCGGAAGCTTCTTTCATAAAATATACATCGGAATTGTGGTCTTTGTGGGCAAATAGCTTGTAGATATGGAATTGAGTTAGCGGCGACCAAACGGTCCGCAGTACTGAGTGCGGACCCTTTGTCGAATCAACTACAAATTGCCAGTTTACTATACTTGAACTGTGGGCGAATGTTATTGAACAAATTCCATAAAAATCTACGAAAAATTGGTGATTTAATATTGCGTTATAGTTTTCTTGGACATTTTATCGATTATTATACTGATTGATAGAATATTTGACGTTGACTTTACAACATTTATTTTGAATACTCATCAGTAAGGAATTAAGAGTATAATATGTTTTTACATAGAGTTTATGTTAGGTGTCTTGTCCTGGTTTCACCTTGGATTACTAATTAGTAATTATAAGGTCAATAATAAAATAATCTAACACTTAATTGTTTAATTCGCTTTATTGAAGTAAATCTAACCGCACTACCTAAGCTCAAAGTCATCAGGTTGTAGCACGGTACATAGAAAACATTATTAAGCTTAGCTTAAGCTTAAGCTTAAATTAGAAGCTCGAAAAAGTTGACCTTCCTTTTGAGGTAGTCGAGTAAAAATTAAGACGACCTACCTTCATTCACAATTCAGACCCTATTGTGTATTTTAAATAAGTAAATAATATAAAATATTTAAAAAAGGCAAAAACGTGAAAATGTAAAATCTTATATTTCGTCCTTCATTTAATATTAAAATGTATACCGACCTATGTATGTCTATACAAACAGAAATACTTTTCGACTATTTTTAAATAGGTGATCCAACACAGGTCATTTATTTGCTTATATTTGCTAGATATTATACAGAAAGTCTAGTAAATACTATATAACGTAAATATGCAGTCATTTACGTTATAGAGTATTTACTAGACTTTCTTTTTTTATTTAAATCCAACCAGATCTTCGATCATGGAGACACAGGAGTAGCGGCGGCGGGGAAATGTTATAACCAAACCCAATTTAAATCGTCAAAACATTATATAATTAAGAAAAGGAAACTTCAAATCTGTTTTTTTATAGTACAGATAAATAAACGTGCAATCGTAGCCTTTTAATAACTATCGACGTCCATAGACATACGCACAATTTTTACAGGTTAGCGTTGTCCTCTGAAAAAGGCTAATATCGGCCGGAATAAAACTTTTCTTTATACTTATTTGATATTTATTCACTTCTTCCACTTTTATAAAACAACATGTGCACACGCAAGTTCTGTCTTACACAAAGGGCCGAGAACAAATCGAAGCCATTTTGACAGCTAGTTTTTTTTTTTAATATGATATAATGCATAAGCATTAATTGCTTAAGGCCTAAACATCCTCCTTTACCCCCTCATGTGGGCCACTTTACGGTTTGCGCATAACCTTAAAACTACTGCACCAAACTTATTACTTTATATATTTGCCGTTATAGCCTGGCCACGGTTTGCATGTAGGATATGCACGCCACACAATAACATTTTGAAATAAGGACTTAGTTTCTCTTCATGTCAGGTCCACAAATTAATATTATTCAATATAAAAATAATATTTTTTAAATATCATGGCAGGCCATCGTGGAGTTCATAAAAAGGTCAATCAAGATTCAAGAAGTAAGTCGATAAAGGTTGACGAAGATGATAATGTTAATGACGCATATCTTTATTACTTCATCATAATGTGCAAACATGCATAAAAATAAAAATTGTTTTCATTTTCTCTTTTAAATTAAAATTTTAATATAACCGACCAATGTTCAGCTAAAAACCCTTTTACTATTTAAGTTTTAAACTATTTAGATGGAGAATGCTTAATGAAGACTTAGGACTCGAATCCTAAAGAAGAAACAGGGCAGTCTCTCAAGTGTTTGAGATAGTTAAACTTCGAAATTCTTTTGTGAAAACTGTACGCGCGAGGAAAGTAAAAGGCAATCCTTTTTTTATCTTTTCGTATAAAATATTTACCATAATAGATGGTAGGTATCAACAAACATTAGCTAAGTTTTTATAAGAGCTGAATCAAGACGGTAAGGCAGTACCTCTCTCTCTTTCTTTCTCTCTCGCTCTCTTTCTCTCTCTCAGTGAAATAATTGTTTTTTCCTTTTTTTTCTAGTTTTAGTTTTCGAATTTGTGTTTATGCTGTGGAAGCGAAGAGGAGACCAATATAACTTCATCGGATCGCTAATAATGATAATAATAATAATGTCGTCCTAGTCGATTTCGGCTACGGCGGCCGTCTCTATAGACGTGCCATCTGCGCAGGACATATTATAGTGCACAAGTGTGTGTTAAGAAAAGTGCACTCTCTATTCCCTCATTCTCATATTCCGATGGGGCGGCAATCCGACACGACCGGTGAGAAATCAGGCGCAGGACCTACGGCTTAACGTGCTGGCACGGGGGTGTAACACCGCCAACTTCCTGACTCCGGACTGTTATTAGAAATTGAAAAAACTCAATAACAATTTTCGGTCGGACCCGGGATTCGATCCCGGGACCTCACGTCTGTTGTTGAACACGCTTACCACTAGACCACGAGGCGAGGATCGCTATGAGTGTTCGGACGACGAGATTACGCAAGCGGAAAGGTGGACCGAACCCCTCCCTCTCGTAGATGGCAGCGATGCATTCCGTTAGGAGAGGAGTTGTAGTATGTAATTTGACTATTATTATCATACCATTTCACAGGTAGAGCCATGTTGCATGCATGCATGGAGCCGAATTAGGCCGGCACGACCGGGGACCTACCCCTCGCTTACACGATACCGGCCTAAAGTGACATGTTCTGTCGCGTTACGTGCGGTGTGTAAGTAGCCGGTGGCCTATGGAAAGGGGAGGAGGATGGAGGGCAACGCATCTGTGTAATCTCTGTGCGGATGTCTATGGGTGTCGGTAGTTATAAAAACGCCGACTGCTCATTTGCTCCCTTATACTAAATATAAAAAGCATGCTTGAAGTATATTAGTTGACATGAACTCTCTTTATTTTTTTGCCTAAAAAAGATTTCACTTATAAAATTCGTTATTGTTCTGACTTGGACATGATCAAAGTACATGTCAGCATCTCGCCCACGCAAGCAACCTTCGGGGTGAACAACTAGAAAGTATTTCAACACATCTCGTGTAGACGCGCTTAAATATTTAAATTGGGCCTTCTACAAATACCCGGTACCGAAATAGAGGGTTTATTTTAAGAATGAATATTTGTAGACACGAGTGACATATTTATTGGGTACAAACGAGCAGTCGGAGGCATTTTCATGACTACCGACGCCCATAGATTTTTTTTTTTTTTTAGGTAGAAATTACGCTAAGTACTGAAGGTCAGTGCAGCTTCATCGATATGAGAGGTGAACTCACCTGGAGCGTCGAACCTCTGTACTTGTGGTCGATAAGGGGACAGACCCTCCCTTCTTTCCCAGACTAATGGGAGAAGACAAACCGGACTTATTGCGATTAATAGGTTATGCTATTATTATCTTGACCGAGGACAGCGGGTGTCCTCAGCTCCCCACCTTTAACGGAGGGGAGCAGCTCGCGCGCGGCAGCTAAAAAGTGGCCGACACGGGTCATGAGCTTGAAGAGCTCTATGAGCTATCTTGACTGGACGTCCATAGACATCCGCATAGAGGTTATACGGATGCGCTGCCCTCCCTCTCCTCCCACCTCCATGGGCCGCCGGCTACATACACACACGAAACGCGACGGCACAGCTGTCACTTTAGGCCGGTCTCGTGTAAGCGAGAGGTACCTCCCCGGTCGTGCCGGCCCAATTCGGTTGTATTGCATGCGGTGTGTACCTGTAGAGATTTTTCTCTTCTTCTTTTGGAACTTTATAATATTTTTATACTTTAAAAAATTCCTGTGGCTAAAGCCAGCTCAGAGCTCGGGCGACTATAGGCGGCCGGGTCATTCGCCCCGTGCGAGGTTGCCGCTCGCTGTAGCCGCCGATACAAAGCATGATTGCATTTTTTTTCACTTCTTTGAAAAAATATATATTATAATAGTTTTGGATTAACTATAGGCACTTACAGTATGTTATATGGTTTAATTTAACGCTTCTAGCTTTCATCAACCTTGTATACAATAGAGATACTAATATTAAAAATAGGAAATATTTTTTGTGTGAATCAAATAGGCTTCAAAACTATAGGCTCCAAAACTAGGGGACCGATTTTAACCATTTTTCGCTAATATAAAGCAGGATTATTACTATATTTTATTATAATTGAATCAGTCTACATTCCTTGTAAGTCACCACCTATATAGCTGATGATGAGATTGGCTGTATAATTAGAATACTGAAATTGTGTTTACCTAATCAAGGTGAGTGAGTCAAGAGCTGGCCTCTAATGACATGTTGGACCGACTGGCACATCACTAGCGCTCAGCTCACGCGAGTAATTCAGTTTAATGCCTGCTTTAGCTCTGCTCGGATCTCCTAATATCTAATCCGGTATTAATGTACTATAAATAGACGAGTGGCTTATGAGTTAATTCGCTTCAAATACTTGATTATACAATATCTGCTATGGGCAGGGGGACACAGGTTTTTAGGGTTCCGTACCTAAAAGGTAAAGGAACCCTATTACTGAGCTTCCGCTGTCCGTCCGTCTGTCACCAGACTGTATCTCATAACCGTGATAGCTAGAAGGTTGAATTTTTCACAACTTATGTATTTGCGTTGCCGCTATAACAACAAATACTAAAAAAAAATGAAACACTTCAGGGAGGAGAGGCCCATACTATGATGGTACGGAACCCTTGGTGTGCGAGTCCGACTCGCGCTTGGCCAGTTTTTTATTAAATTGTTGTCACATTTTCGCAAAAGTTTTATGTCTAATAGGCATACGAAAAAAATGCTAATCCTTTTTAAGTATGAATTTGGCTGTTTATTTATTGGCTGAGAACAGTATTGGCTAAGCGGTTCCCATACGGACTCGGGTATCTTTTGACTGCCCATGACTGCTCACGCAGAGACATGGAAATAATAATGCAGATGCAACGCCTTCTTCCCCATTCACTGGCATTGGACAGCCAGGAAACCGACTTATTGCACTTACAATCCCATATAATTATTGAACTTCTGGATTTTATATTATTATGGGATAAGTTTGTAAATGCGTATTTCAATTATTCAAAATCTGTTCATGCTGAGTGTCATTCCGCTAAAGCCTCCATTGTTATCAGAATAATTATCCGCTGGCTCATTTGCCCCCGCCCACCTTCGACCCGCTTTGTTTCACTCAATACCCGAATTACCCCTGGCTTAACAACTGTTATTGATAATGGTTGTTGATTTCCACCCGATATAATTGTAGAAATGCCGAGCTTTAGGGCATGTCTCCATTGTAAGGCTGGTTTAATTGTTTAGCGTTTTGGCAGCGCCGTTGGAGTGCGCGCGTTTTGAGATATATCAAGCTGGCTTCTCACTGCGCGTGCTACTACGCGCCGCGCCGCTCCACGCGCAAGGACGCGCCACGCGACACACCGCGCCACCCAACGGAAACTGGCGCGGCGCGGCGCGTACCGTTGGTTGGTAGATGAATGTGTGTATATATGTATATATGTATCGATCGCCTACACTCGCGAGCCAGCGCTGCGCCTTTGAAGTTACCGACTTTTAGTGGATAGGTCGCGCCGCGCCGGGCCTAGCTCTTCACACTGCGCGTGCGGGCGCGGCGCAGCGCGGGCTAACACGCGCAGTGAGAAGTCAGCTTAAAGAGTAGCAGTTGCGTTTCAAAGTCGCGCGCTTTTGCAGCGCCGCGCCGTTCAAAAAACGCGCACTGTTTGCCGGCGCGGGTGCTGCCGAGGCGTGTTCGCTCTTGCGCTTCTACCATAAAGTATATTATGGCTTCTTGTGCATTTTAGTGTGATACCGCTAGTCTTCTTTGAAATCGATTTTGCCTTCTTTGCCATAAAAGTAAAGAGCCAGTGCTCTAACCGCATCTCGTTTCACAGTGCACCGCTATTCAAGCGCGCGCTCTTAACAGCTTGCTGCCTAGCGGCATGTCTAACGGCGCAGCGTGACTATAAAACCAGCCTAATAGGCTAGTTCCGTTTATTAATTATTTTACAAGCCCAACGTTTCAGCTCTACATCAACCATGGTCTCGGGTGGAATAAGGCGACAATGTCCTTTTTATAGGACATCTGTCAACTCAGTCCAGTCCTAGCCATGTGAATAAGAAGCACGCTCAAGTTTTGCTAAGTTTTTATAGACATACTAGCTTCTTCCTGCAACTTCGCCTGAGTAGATACATATATAGATAGAACGACCAGGCTGGCGCAGTGGTACAGGGCTCGGATAAGCTGAGCATGTAGCGCCAGGGGTCGCGGGTTCGAATCCCGCCTAGGTCATGGATGTTTATCTATGTATTATATGTATTTCTATAATAAAAATCTTAAATATTATAACATTTCTTAAATTTATAAAAGAATATTAAATATATTTCCGTTGTCTAGTACCCGTAACACAGTCCTTACGGTACTTAGCACGGGGCTAGACTAACGTGGTGTGTAAAGTCCACAAATATTATTATAATTAGTAGATTAAGGACTTCGAAAATGGAACCTCCATTCAATTCAATTCAATTCTAATGAATGATAGATTCACATGTCCTCCCCCGTAGGTGATAGCGTGGTAGTATGTAGCCTATATGTTGACCCGACCTGTTAGTAATATTCCTGCAAAATTTGGAGTAAATCCATGCAGTACTTTTTGAGATTAGCCCGGACATACATACCTACAGACAAAAAGAAAAAAAATTTAGAAACTATATTTCTCGCTTCGATATTGATTGTAGATCACGCTCCAAATATTCTTTCAAAAGTATTCAATGCACAGTTTTCCTACGAAATTATTATCCAATTTTTTTTTTATTTATTCGGAACCCAAACAATGATGAACAGTGAAGAAAAAATTTAAGACATGTTTATATACAAAGCTGTTTATCTTTGACTAAGATATGTTAGATCAGTATAGAGTGAGATATCAGTGCTATATCTCTGTCGTCAAATAACAACAAAACCATATTGCCTTCAAATTGATTACAACATAAAACGTAATATAAATACACGAATATTGTTTATGAAAGCTATGAACGTCTTAATCTTTCACCCGAGTCACGTGTATGAGCACACACTCATAAATCAATTTTTACAAGCGCCCGCCCCACGTAGCACCCGACGCCCGACGCCCGACGCCCGACGCCCGACGCCCGACGCCCAGCACCCAGCGCCCAGCCCTCAGCGCCCAACGCCCTCGACAAACAGCGCTAATCGAACAAACAACACACTTCATCGTGACAGAGTACGGACACTCGCCCTGTAACATGTTACACATTATTGTGTACCTTATTTTATGATTTATGAAATACTGGCTTCATCGTAGTAGCGTTTAGTTTCACAGGATTCACACAGTCGTAGCGTTATTGCACAGTATAAGTATGACATATATTTACACTGTGGTGATTGTGTTGCTATAACCGTCCTCGGTGTTAACCAATGATTGTGCAACTCGGACCAAGTAGTCCTCCAACCAAAAAAACTCTTATTTATATAAAATTATTAGTGTAGATTTAAGTACACGATTCTAAGATATAATCTGAGCAATTATTGGGATTTCATTAAAAAAAAATTTTAAACATTAATAAATTGTAAAGAGCGAATTTAATTATTTAAATAACAGAACGTAAACTTGTTTGATGTTTAAAAAAAACACCTAATATTTCATTTTTTTTTTATTTATTATTTATAATATTATTAAGTTTTACATAATATCACGATAATAATATATACAATATGCTAATAATATTAAAGTTTATTATCTCGGCCTACCTAAATAAGAAAATGGTATAAAATGTGTTGTTGTGGAAAACTGTAATATACTATCAAATATTTAATTAAACTCACAAATGAGGCTCTGGTATACGTATACGACACACACGACATAACATAACAACAGATGGCTCTAAAATAACAATCAACAACTGGTTCATGTTGTGTTTCACACAAATATATGTAAACGAATTAACTGACATCTGCTTTGTTTTTAGATAATTCAAACTGGCGAGGCTCGTAATGGAAATAATGTAAATGACGTCATGTCGGTCTTTTCATTATTTTCATATCAATTCTGAATGAACGCTATAATGAAATTTCATAAATCTATTAAAAATAAATGGACGTTTTTCCAAGCGTTGTTTTTATAATAAAACATCAGGAAATGAAAAGAGTATTGATTCCCGTTGTCCTGAAGTTCCGTTGTAATTCAGGAAATGGTTTGAAATTGAAGGGTAAATAGGATTCCCAATTGAACCCATGGCCCGGTGTCATTTGATTTAACAAGCAAATTTTTGGGAATACGAGTTGTGCTACGTTTCACTTGCGCTATCAGCATTATTGTCAGCCTTTTTCGATCCACTGTTGGACTGTATGCTTTAGCTACGAACAGCAAGATCACCGATCTACAGCGTACATCGCGGAGCGGCCACTGAACTCGCGTTTAATTAAAATAATTCTAACATTTAATTATTGAATAGCAAATAATATTTATCGAAAAAAGTGTGTGCTTTAGACCGCACATTTGAAGTAAAACTTAATTTTCGATTTTTATTACCGTAGTGACTATGATATAATATATAATATGATATTTATTTTTTAAATCCAAAAAAGGTTCATTTGATCGACAACTTCCTTTGGCCTCGCCTGATATGTGATTTTTGTAACGGTCTTCCAACTCACTCCTCGTGTCAAGGGTGCGTATTAGGTACTTCAATAATTGAGATGTCAAATAGGAAAATTATAGTAATTTAAAATACCATCCAAGGGCGAGTTGAACTCGCAAGCCGAGGGTATCTATCATACCTAACAAAAATTGGTTTCGTGTACCTATCTATAGTCTAGGTATTTTTGACAGACACATTTCGGGGTGCGAATTCCTAAAGTTTACCTTAAACATTTTTACAAAAACGAATTTACATATTTTATGAAAATAAACCCAAAGGAAAAGGTTATTTCTGTAGCAATCCGTGTTATTACAAGGTAATAAAAAAAAATAAACTTGCCTGTATCACAGACTACCCAGGTTGCCTGTATCAAGTTTATTTAACAACAATTGTATTATTTTTAGTGTTTTTCTTCGTCAAAATTATACTTAAATGTTTACTTGCTACGCTTCGCTTTCACTCGCGCAAATTTCGATCCCGTGTAAATATCGAGATGAAAAATAGACTATGGTCGTTTTGAATCTGAGCAGCCACTAATGAAACTTTGATATTTTGTAAGACCAAATCATAACGATCAAAAACTACTATGGGCATATTTCTCTACACCATATCGGAACGGAGATATTTGGCTAAGTATTGATCATTAAAATCAGTCCTATTCTATTGCTTTCGTTCAGCATTGTAACGTATTTAATAAATAACTTAATACAAAGACTAAAATGAATGGACCGAATGAGCGATTAATGTATATATGAGCCAGTTGAGGTATGCGGGATGCGGGACGGGGCACAGCACCGCGGCCCGGCCGGCCGCCGAGCCTCTTCGTTCATTCGGTGCTAAGTGGCATGTCATAATAAGTATGTTCTAATATCATTTAATATTATAACGAAATAATATATATTTAGCATTGTATTTTCATTTATTACCTAAGACCCGATACTAATGTCACAGTGACAGATTAATGGAAATGAAGCCATTCTCCTTGTATATGTTTTATAAAAATAAGTAAGATTTATTTATGCAAGACAGTACAGTACCTAGTGTTGTCGTATATTGACGATATTCTGCGAATAAGCAACATAGTTTAACAATGAATATGGACTCCCTCCGCGGATTCTATCAAAAAATCCTAGAGGGTTTAAGAAGACTCCATTGGCATTGTACATCCAAAACAGAAGAGTATCAGAGTCTAAAGTGATATGTTGGGTCGGTTTTAATATACCAACACTCATAATGTAGAGGAGTAAGTGCCTGATTGAAATATTTTTATTCGTATATTACTCGTATGTAGATGATATATTCATATACTCTAAAATCTTAAAAAGCAAATATCACAACTTCGATATTACTTAGGACAAAAATAATTATACATATATGTATACCTTTGATTATATACACGTCTAGATGGAGCATTTCAAATAAACATCGCAAAGAAAACGTCTCGTTTTTCGCACAATGTGTGAGTGACAGTTATGTACAGATTGTTTTAAAACCGTC